>JAQBSW010005564.1:0-56250 GCA_029291075.1 Eudiplozoon nipponicum
TGCACAAGACTGCAAATTCAATTCATCCAGCATTGAGAACTCGCCATGTATTGTCCGGAATTTGCGTGGACGAGGTTCGAATTGGGGCACATCAAAGATTTTGATACCTCCATTGTTAATTTATTTCAAATCCTAAAGGGAATGTGTCACAAAATTAGACATCGACTATTTTGAAACACTTTTCAATTTAAAATTATTTTAAATTGTTTAATATTCCGTTGTAGCAAACTCTCAAAGGAATATACCGTAACAGTGTTCAGACTACGTCGAATTCTACATGAAAAATGTACTCGATAATTTCAATAAAAAATACAAATATGCATGTAAAACTATTGATGAGCTACTGTGCATGAATTAAAGCTAACGATAGACAAAATAAACAAGGAAACCTACACGATGCTTAACCTAAACACGCTTGCAACCAAATTTATGTGCAAATAAGTCACTTAAACACACAAAGAAGACAGTTCCTGAAAAAAATTACCTAACTAGCAGAAATGAACACTACTCACAATAAAACAAAATGATAACTAATAAACTTAACTGTCAGACTAAAAATTTTGTTCATTTAATTTACAAATAAAGATGCCTCCAATATGGGCCTATGCAAAATGTGGCTAAAGGGCCGTGCTGCACCACTCGCCTTCAAAATTGAAGCCGTTTGCATTAGGTTTAAATCTTACTCACAAATTGGATCTTTTTCTCGTTTATTGAGTACGCTCTGAAGTTGTTCCGGTCGTGTTACCGTGATTTTTATGCTCTGCCATCCTAGATGAGGTTTGACATATTGACGACACTTGTTCTTCATCTTCATCACTTCCTGTTATTATTGGGGTCCGAATATGGAAATCAAAAGTAGGCTTCAATCAACCACCGGATACCAGTTTAAGACATCCGTTATAGACAATCATCAAAAATTTGGTACATTGATTAGTTATCTGTTGAGGCCCGGTATACGTTGCCTTCAGTGTAGACTGAATTGCGTTGATTTAGACATACGCTTTCTTGCAATTGACTTATGCCTTCGAAACATAAACGGGTGTTCTCTGGTAGGTTGCGGACACAGGCTATTCAAAACACTCTGCAGTTACTGCGTTAAGTCCAATGTTGGTTACTCATCACAAAGAGTAAAACCGCTCATTATATCTGTTGGGGTTTGCGGGTAGTGACCAGGTTAGACTTGTGGAACTGATGAATTTATGCTACCACGATACCTATACCGCATGCCGAGAACTATTAATGGGCGTGCAGTAAGCCAGTCGCACTGTTTGCCTGGTGTACATGACACCTCCTGTAACTCGAGATGTTCGTCTTTCATAAGACCGTTTAAGTTAGAATTACACTCTGCTGTTCTTCGCGCATTGACTTTCGGGAGATAATCTTGAAATATTTGTGCTATTGAATCGGGACATTATTTAGTAATTTATAAATCTGATATCCCAAATCTTGCCATTCTGTTTATCAGGACGCGTATGCAATAATCTCTGCATCTTGTCTAGTTATTGCTATTAATTTGAGCCATCTCGTATGCAGATCAACAGTAGTCATGCAGTATCGGAAGCGACGTACTTCAGGAAGGTCAATACTATCATCGTGAGCAAAACTGAGATGAGCGTTAAACAGCTCGAACTAGCCAAATTATGAACACATATGACAAAAGAATTTAGAGAGCTGACATGGCCGACAATCTTCAACTCATTCGGTAATATCTCGTCTGATAGATTGTCAAAAATATTCTTTTAATAGTATTCCAGTACTGTTCACATCAGGATGACTTAAATCATAGTATTAATGCGATACCGCACGCCGACGGTCTGTTGAGAGACAAAGTTTTTTTCTGACCAACCTACACATCGCCTAGCTTGAAAGGAGTAAATCAGTCTGGATACCTTCTTCGCCATGATGTGATTTCTATGTCTGTCTGCTACTTTGTATGAATGTCGTGCTATAAAGACAATTTGACATTCTGATGAATCATTGAGTTTATTTCAATGCGGAATAATCAATCACCTACCACATTATCTCTACCTTTTACATGATTGTTGCCAAAATAATACTGACTGAGGCGGATCATTTGCCAAATTAATTTTTACGGAGAAAAGTGAGAACCTGTTTGTAAAGCCTCCTACCAACTACGTAATAGTGATCTTTACTTTAAAGGGACGAAAAACGTTATCGTTTGAAAAGGGGACAGGAATCGTGTAATGTTGATAATACTCTCTCCATCACCGGGTATTTCTTTTCCATGGCTTTCAATTTTCCACAATAAAGTGCAATGGGATGTAGTTCACCTGCGACCTTTTGTTTTAATGTAACACCCATGGCTACATCTGATACGTCGATGGACAGTTTCAACGTTACATTCGGCTGAATAGCATGTGATATATTGTGCTACGCAAGAGAACAATTATTTCATCCAACAAGTAGCTGATCAGATGCGTCCAAACGCATATACGAGATGGAACTCGGCGA
The DNA here is from genome assembly GCA_029291075.1 of Eudiplozoon nipponicum. NCBI lineage: Eukaryota > Metazoa > Platyhelminthes > Monogenea > Mazocraeidea > Diplozoidae > Eudiplozoon > Eudiplozoon nipponicum. The sequence continues at coordinate 2,473 of JAQBSW010005564.1, forward strand.
TTTCAGCCCTAGGAACTGTCTTATCAGCCGTACCTGGGGTTGCGTTGTCATAAGAATAAATCACATTAAGAGTTTAACATGCTAAGAAATTGGTGCTGGTCTTTAGTGGTCGAAGGTGTTGGAAAATATCTGATATCCTCAACTTTGTCTTTTAGGGTATTTATAGCGCCATATCTGAAAGACTATCCGAGAAACTTCACTTGTTTCTGTACACCATACAAATTTTCCGTGCTTGAGACGATACCAAACTGATTAATAGTGCAAGAATCTATTCAATGTCAGTTCAATGTTGTCCTAAATGATCATATGCTATAATTATATCATCAATGGAAGAATGGGTGCGTGGAAGTTTCTTTTAATACCTCGTTCATGATACTCTGAAATGTCTGTGATGCATTGCACATACTAAAGGGCATAAGAAGATATCAAAAGATCCAAAAAGGTGTAATGACAGCTGTCTTTGCTATGCTCTCTTAATCTAGTGGTATTTGATGGTATGCTGATTTAAGGTCAAGTACCGTGATCCATTTAATTTGTACAACTTCATTAATGAAATCCTCATTTTTTATAAGATATCGTTCAGGAATTGTAACTTTGTTAAGGGAACGATAATCACTACATAATCTCCAATCCCGAAATGCTGCTTGGCTTACATGCATATCGGTTTTGCTTATGGACTAGAGCCAGGATGAATAAAACCGCCCTACAACATCTGATCAAAAATGGCTTGGGCTTCATGTAATTTTTTTTTATCTAAGGGTCGAGCTCTGTCGAAGACTAACTGTCATTCAGTGCCGCGTAGTCAGCCTAGAGGTACTATATTTAAAGCATTGTTACCACCACCCGCGCAATCAATTATTCTTAAATTGTATTGTCTATATATGTATATGTGGCGAAAGCTACAAACACTTAATGTTCGTGACCGCATAGAAATTGTGCAGCCGACATTTCCAGTCAAGTTCAATGTATGCGAGACTGCTAGAGGTGAGAGCCGCATATCTAAATTTGATTTCCATATATATTTAATGCGATTTGATCCTCGATAGTCAGTTTGCTGTCGTACTCTGATGATGATCATGGAAGGTCGAAACGCGTCGGTGCGTTGCGGCTGGCCGTAGTTTTGTTATGTTGTTCGACGACTGGTTAAATACAATGGGATTGGTGTTTACTTCAAGCTCGCAAACTTGATTTAAAGAAAGAAAGCCTGGACAATCGTCAATGACAACAAACGTGCGTACAATTAAATTTGTAACCGGATTTAGCAAGGTACTTTTGGTTGTATCAATAATCAGTCCATACTTTTGCAGTAAATCTACATCTAATATGCAATACGGTACGTCAGCGACGACAGACGTCCACGGGAATAAGCGCCGTTGGCCTAATTAGATTGTGAGAGCTACCAAGCCGTATGGTTTGATTGACTAGCCGTTGGTGGCCTTTAACTGTAAATCTGGGCCACGTATTACTTCGGATAATTAGGTGATACTAAATATATTTCATTAATAGTATCAACCACAAACACGACAGGCGAGAGTGAATCTACAAACCACTGATCCCGCGATTTGTTGTGTGACAAAAGTAATACACATCGGCCTTACCTTCTCTGTACGTTTCTGTCTTAAATTTGTTCTCTAGTTAGCTGTCTGTGGGCCATCAAGGAAATTCACATGTGTTATAATCTTGACGCGTTTTTATGCAACTAATGTTTCTGTCTCTATATGTGATGGTTTGCGTACCAAGCCCTAGGACTGGCCATTGTGGGACATCGATCTTACCATTGGTAACTGGCAGGTTTTATGGATGCTGCTATGTGTACATTATGTTGCTTATAATGTAATGAGGGACTGGCACACTTCGCGAAGTTTTTTAAAGCCAGTTGACCATACGGTCGATGCGATGACTGACGGGAATTGTGCAGGCGTCGCGATGAAAGACCGGAACCCTTGATTCCATGGTTCTGAATTATTTCTCTGAGGCAATACAGTACACTTGCAACCTGATTGTTAAATTCGTCCACCATGCAGAAAAGGTTTCATATTTATTTACTTGACTACCCGATAAGGCTAACATATGGACGCTTGGTGATTGAGACATTTTGCAATATATTCTTTAAATCAAGTTAGCGAGATTGAAGTAAACACCAATCCCATTGTATTTAACCAGTCGTCGAACAACATAGCCAAACTAGCGCCAGTCGCACGCCTTATGCATTCATCCCTCAATAATCATCATCAGAGTACGAGCAAATTGACTACTTGAGATCAAACCACATTGCGTATATATATATATATATATATATATATATATATATATATATATATATATATGGAAAGCAAAATTAGATATGCGTCTCTCAGTACTGGTAGTCCTGCATACATTGGTCTTGAATGTAAATGTGGGCCGCGCAATTTCCATGCAGTCACGAACATTAACATTTTGCAGCTTTCACCACATATATAACAAGGTAATACAATTAAGCAATCAATGATTGCGCGGGTGGTGGTGACAATTCTTTAAATCTAGTTTGCCAGCTTGAAGTAAACACCAATCTCAAGGTATTTAAATGTTCATGGTAGTAACTGCATAGGAATTGTGAAGCCGACATTTCCAATCACGTACAATGTGTTCGAGACTACTTGAGGTGAAATCGGCATATCTGATTTTCCATAACTTATAGAAAAATTGCAGTTTGATCATCGTTAGTAGGAATTTTTTGAAACAAATTTTAAAATTTTTCCTCCTGATTTGTCTTAGCACAATAATAATTAATATATTGACATTTCTTTGCTATCAGCTTGTCTTTCTTGTGTTTGCATTAAGAATAGTTTGAGAATTTTATCGTTTCTGTTTAGAAATAGCGGTTCATCTTTTAAATAATAAAATCGTGCGCAAAATAAAGTCTGTCATTTTTTTGGTCGTGTGTTTTTAACTTCACAATACCATGTAAAAAAACCGCACTAAAAAGGCAAGACCAAACAACAGAAAAACAACAATAGAATGGAATAGATTTTATACAATTAGTATGCTAGTGCCTTTAGCGTTACATATTTCTAGCGAATTATATTTCCTTGAAGCTTCTTCTCGTTCCACAGCTTCCGGGGTTTCGAGACACATTTTCCTGCCTCTTAATCAGTGAAATTTATAACAATATAACAACGATGAAAATAATCAAGTCAAACATTTATAGAGCAACCTCAGCCATCAAATTCAGATGGATCCATTGATAGGTTTTGTAATTATTACAATTCAGAGTTATTTTAATGTCCGTCCTGTTGTAGTACACAATTCACACACCTATTAGATGCACAAACCCCCATATATATATATATATATATATATATATATAATGTACATACACGTACACAGGTTGATGCATATTTTTGGGCCCTCTGTGAATATAGACATGAGTGAAGATGTTTAGTAGTTTTCCAAGTTGCTTTCTGATGCAAGTGAAAATTCGACTGATCTTCAATGGGCACAAAGTGTTCACTAATTCTATTTCAGCTTTCAGCTCTCAATGACTAACACTCAATAATGCTAACTGTAAGTTTCATCATTTATACCTGTTAAAGTAATTAACGTTAGATAATGTAAATTATGAAGCAGGAAAAGTACTAAAGAAATCTATTTTTTACAATATGTTAATCTAGTTGGTATAGTACTGAAGATACTGAGAGAAAATGAATAAACAGATTGAAATAATAAAGGCCTTTGGTTAGAAAGAGTACGACAATGGAATTGATCGAATATGAATAAATTTTACCAAAATAATTAATTGAAAGCTTAAATTAGGAAGCATAAAGGATAAAAAATGCCCAATCTATTTTCGCCGAAATCGCACTGAGAGATAACAAATATAATTAAAGAAATTTAAGAATCTTATTCATGGATAATTGCAACAATCTTATAAAGGATATCGAGCATAACTATAAATTGATGGGGAAATATAAAACCAACTATAATAGTTAAAAAATCATTGGTTGCGAGAGTAGTTATAACAATTTTAAAAATTAAAGTTGTAAGCTTGAGGTTAAAACCAATTCCATAATATATATATACACCAGTATAAGAAAAGCATTCTATAAGGTAGCAAAGGCAATACATTAGCGGATTGGTTTTGTCATTGCTTTCTTCGTAGTTTAGACTGATAATATATATATATATATATATATATATATATATATATATATATATATATATAAAGAAAAGTAATTCGAGCGACTAAAGCACAGTTTCCATCAATACAGGTGAGAGTGGTGTTCAACACAACAAAACTGATGCGCACGAATGAAAAAGATAGCCTCTCTGTGACGTCAACACCTTTGTCTGTATACAAATTTCAATGTACCTGCAACGCTCAGTACATCGGCAGATCAAAAAAGAGGCTCGAAACTAGAATAAATCAGCATCTCCCTCAAAAACTATTAAAGAGGGGTGCAGCTCCTGCACAAAAATCAGCAATTTGCGAACATGTACTACTCACAGGTCATGCTGTTAGTAGTAACAATTTTTTAGTTCTCTACAAGGCAAAAACAAAGAAAATGCTTCTGGCTTTTGAAGCTATTGCAATATATATATTTGTATATATATATAACGGCATTGATGTTTATCTCATGCTAACAATGTTCTTTTTGATTATTATATTATTTGTTGATATTTCGTTATACACAGTTAATTCATTACTTTAACTATTTACTGTATTTATTTCTGTAATATTCTGAATTTGCCATTGCGTAGTGAGAAATTATGCCGGAGTTTATCAGAAGACATGTTATACAACCGTATGATCCTATGCTGCAGTAAATTAAAATAATAATCACAAAAAATGTCAGTTTAAATAGACCACGTTAAATAATACTCGCTGGGCTAATAAAAAGTTATCTAATTGCTTCAAAAAACTCAATTCTGTAGATGATACGTTGCCAATCACGCATGCTCTATCCTTGGGCTGCATTTTCATCGGTTGAACTCAGCTGGTTCAAATTACGAGTCTTTATCCATAACAATTGCCGCAGTTACTCGAAAGTGACTTTCCAATCGCTCTTTTATGCACTAAATGAGTCGAGATGTCTTGATGATTGCCAACAGTAAAACGTCTGCCCAGCATATAAACGTTTTGATCGTTGCTAATATATACGCTTCACTACCGCGAGTCATTTCTAAGGATAATATTGGACCTTTCTGTGCTGCACTGAACGCTATGGGTGTGTTCTCTTTGCGGCGTAGCGGCCTACACATTTGGCATATTGTGCATTATTGACAATACTTGTGAATTTCTCCTTGTATCACTTCAGATTAGCCAATTCTGCAACTTTTATGACAGCCTATAAGGCGCCAGTATTACTCCAAGTCTTGTGTAAAAAAACCATGATCTCTGCCCGCAAACTCTTCGGCACGTGCCACGGAATTTTTTCACCATCTTTTAGCACCAATATTCCATTAACGTATGAAGGCATCTGAAATTACTTAGAACAATTTTTATCGCATCACATTAGTTCCAACACACTGACAGAGTTTTCTCTTCTGCTAAGCCTTACCAGTGCCCACAAATTGTGGGTGTCCGCAAGGTATTTATCCAGATCAACACATCAACTGCCATATTGCCGTCACTGCACCTTTCATGTATTGTCAGTTTAGACTCAGAGAGTTTCTCGACTGTTCGATACCCTCGAATCTTGTCAATGCCCAGCGACTGACGTATTGGGTCGCTCTTTTAGCATCTTGTAGAACTGCGCTGATGATGACGTCCAATGCGACTGTAATGATTGACATCTAACACATTGGAAACGCCTCCTTCGTCTTTTACATTGATCCAAATTGTTACGTCTCCTCTGTCTAACAAAATGGTTCCTTTAGACCAGTTATTTGCGACAACGGTTTCTGCCCCATGTGTATGTTTGCCAATATAAGATACCTATGTATGATCACCAACCATGCTTCAAATCTGTAGTTGCAAGTTGCAGATCAGGACTTAGTTGACAGGCTTACATACCTTGGCAGTTCTATAAATAACTCAGGCAATATATCTAATGTTGTGCCTATGAGAATTATTAAAGCTTAAATAACTTTCTACAATATTTACCATTTTAGGACAGAGCATCAGTAAGTGCAGGTTTGTTGTGAGTTACTGAGACTTGGCCCCTTAGAGTTGATGATTTTAAACACTTACACGCATTCGACCACCGTTGTTTCAAAAGCATAGCACATATAGGCTACCAACAACGAATAACGAACGCTGTTTTCCGTAGACGTATTTTTGAATCGATCAAAAAGTGCGTTTCGTTAGAAAAGCAAATATGGCTCCATTAACTGCGTTGACTTGGTCACGCTTTGCGAATGCCTTCATTTCGATCGCCCAGTGGGGCACTATTCTTTCACTCAACGCCAGATTGGCGTAAGAAACAAGGTGGATAGATTTTTACACAGCAGAAACAGCTAAAATCAACTACATTTAAATTTGGTTATATAGGCCACGCTCATCTAGCACGATAGGGTCCACGTGCAAATCACGGTTTATGGTTACAAACCTTGTGCGATATGGCATCGAGTCGAGTTCAGTGGCAATCTTGTTGCAAATTTCTAGTAGAATTATCTGTGAAACCTTCTTTCGTTGGTTGGGCAGAGTTATTTGCGAGGTTTCACGTTGTTTATGACGTCATACAGTGAAAACCACAAGGAAGCTGTATTGCTGATGTTATCTTGCCTTATATCTCACTTGGCTATAATGGTGATGTTTATAGGTTTGGTTTGTCTCAAATCTGTGCGGTATCGAGGTAAATATATTTATATTCACTAGATTCCGTCCATCATAAACCACTCTCCTTTAATTATTTGTTTGCCTGAACAATTATTTTGGTCATTATTACTTTTTTATATGTTTCTTGTTTTTTTTAAAATTATTTTTCTTATGGATATATGGCAGTGAAAAATTAGTTTATAATGACTCTTATATTGCTGTGCATGATGACGAAGATGATCATAACAATGCCTGCTAACTATGATCCGTAAAAGTTGTCGAGGAGTCGCCGCTCTTGTCTTCGCGTTCTAGATCTTGGTTACTTCTGCTCCGGCTTGCAATCAGTGTCGACGTGGCCAAGATACCCCTTTTTTCCTATCGGATTTGTAATTTATCGGAATTAAATTGCTTATACCAAAAATAACGCCTTTAATTGTAGCGCTTGTATGCGCGTTTCTAACTGCGCTCTGCCGGTTGCAAAATCTGTAACGGTCTACATACGATTTGGTGCTTGGCAAGTATGCAATAAATTCGTTCATCATACTCTGGAGGACTTCTGGAGCTCGTCCATACTAAAAGACCCACGTTTGATCTAGTAATGCCTTTGCGGCGCCTGCACAACCAACTTCTATCCACCTACCGTGCATACACCACTTTGCGAAAATCCTTTGTTTAAATCAAGTACGACAAACCACTTGCCTTGAGCAATACGAAAAAAACGTACTTAAACACCAATATGCGATATGAATCAGGTGTCGTGATTGCATTTAATTGACAGAAATCTGCTGTTGTCTGCTACGATCCGTCTTTTCTCATCGCATAGACCATGGATGCTCGAAAAACAGATGTCGACGAGTTGAGCATCCCCACCTTCATTATTGGCTATGTAGCTGTCGGTAGCTTATTGTGTAGAGATTCGTGTAATTACTGTGGCTGATACCCATCCTTTAGATTTAGACATAACTGAAATCTTGAAGTGGTAGAACACGGTGCCTCCATACAGTTAAGCGGTTGGAATAATGCTGAATGTCTCTTGAATGTTCCCCCACCAATCGGGTGTCACCTGCTCGTGGCTAACTGGAACACTCCAAATATGGCCTTCGGCATTTGCGTCGCACATGGCTTTCATAGATCAATGCTTTATGTATTGCAGCAAATGTTTCTCATATGAATGTTGACCAAGTCTAAACATGACAGTCGAACTTTTGTATCCGCCACTTCTAATATGTATATGCTTTCATACAGGTTTATTTTTGTAATATACACGTCATGTGTCGCTCGTCGAACGCTTGATATTATTAAGAGTCACATGCACACATTGATAATGATCATGAATTCGACACACTTGATCTATCTGTTTCCGCGTCTAGTTGCAGTCTGTTCAGCTGTAGTGACTTAATTTCTAGAAAAGTCACATTTTTAAAAATTTATTTTTTTCTTTTGCATAGAATGTTGCTTATCGATTCATACTCGTGACCTGGTTGGTCAGCATCTTCGGGTGGTTCGGTATCAGGCAAAAAAATATATATACTAACTGACTTTTGCAGACTGTTCAGGGCATTTTGTACTCGGTTGGACGACACTGCCGTACCAGCCAATTAATGCGTTCGGGCATGCTCTGATCGTTGCATTTGTCTCTGTCCAACAAATTGGTCAGTCGTGTAGCTGACTAGGAGTTCTTTGCGATCGGTTTGATGAATGCGGTAGAGGACTGTGTAGCCGATTCCACCTGATTGTGAGCGTTCTGCTTCTAAATCACTTTTGATCGAATATTCTGTCGTTTCCGTCGGTCCGTAGACTTAGTAATAGAGAGTATTGCGGCTGATGAAGCCGGTTTAGACGGATAGTTGTTTGATGGTGGTGCGTTTACCAATGATGATGGTTCCACCCTGTATTCGAAGGTATCACCCACGTTATTCTAGCCTGCCTAGTGTCCGAAACGAATCAGAAGCGATCTCCTATAAAATACCACATGAGCCCGATGACGGCACCATGACTCGTCGTGTGTTCCCCGCCACAAAAGGGGACAACAGCCACAGGATTACATGGACTCCTGGACAGTACCCCGTACTTCCGAATGGCGAATGAGCTCTCAACAGCCACCGGCAACCATGAAACTTACTGCTGCCTTTCAGACTGCGCTTGGATGTGTAAAGGCTAGAGGTGCGTCCTCGATCAAAAAGCCGAGTGGTGAGGGGACACCACTTGTACCAAATTCCCAAGAAACTCCATGAAAACTCCATGATTCGGGATATCAATGGAGCCGGCTTATCCTCTAAAAGGAGTCAGCCGCAGTAAAGTAAAGTAAGTAAGAAGCGATGTGGTTGCATCATCATCAATGCTTAGAACTTGCTTATTGGTAATCCGAACAGAGTCATTCAATGTGTTGATCACTATTTCTGTGCAAGCGGCTGTTTCAAATTGTATTTTTCCTAGAAATGGGGGCGAAATTCCATATCCTGCTGTACACCGCCCGTGATTTAGACCGTAAATGGTCAAAAAGATGGTATTTGGTTTCGTCACAGGCCACTCTCATTAGAAGTACGAAGTAAACCGCTGCTGACCTATCAGTTAACAAACGCGATGCCACGAAAATCACTATTTCGTCCAGTGAAAACCGCTGACGGTGTAATGTTTCGTCAAACTTGTCAAACCGTATGGCTGGCCACTTAATCTCTGATGGGCCACATATTAATTTTAAATCTGCCGCTCTATATGGCTAAAATTATGCTAGTGGATTGCCTCTACCAGGCGGTAACGGATGGTTGTTATTGTTTTGCCACTTGATCTCTGAAGGAGATGCTGATTCGATCATTCCACAAACTAATACTCTCATTAACAGTGTCTCCTTTGTGAGCAAAGTTCTGCCACCTTTTCACTCAATAATGCGAGTTTCGATTGGAATTCTTGTAAAATTATCCAAATTGAGAATTCATATGACATAGTATACATACGTATGAGTCTTTATTTCAAGGACCTTGAATAATAATAATAAGCACACAGTCGGTCCATTTAATTAGACCACTTCTTATAATGCCAAATTCGTAAGCCTAAATAAACATTATCTAATTTCTTGAATGCTTAATTCTTTTTGGCTGAATTCAAGTTGCACTATAACAGACTTTTTATAAGTTTAATATCTATACATTAATGAAATATGATATTTTATTTATAAATAAAATATAACCTATCTACCTTCCACACTAACCAAATGTTAGAAAAAAAGTGTGGCCTATCTGCACTGGTGCATTTAAAAATACTCATTTTAGTTTATTTATTTATTTATTAGATATTTAATTTACTAAAAAGTATAAATAATCTATTTTTGCATGCATCAATTGGACAACACCATCAGTGCTACGTATAACAAATTGAATAATAATTAACTGCTAAATGTTACTTTCTATGAGCACTTCATAACTGTAATAATTGATCTTTTAAGAAGTATCTAGGCTTACCTTATATTGCGTTTTAATGCTATTTGCCAATCTTCCGCTCCTCTGTGTTTCATGTATTTTCGTAGATTTTGGTAGAGATGCAGTTACCTGTACCTAGGCGACAGATGGCCCTGGGGATATTTCCACAGTTGTTGCATTCATAATATTACTCCTAGGTTCTATTTCAATAGATTATCTTTTAAATTTGGTTAATCTACTGCGGCAACATTTCATGATGCTCTTACAGTCCTCTCCATTAATCTTATAGCCAGTTTTATTCGAGTGTCCATATAGGTCCGATCTCGTAATGGCAAATTCTGGCCAGTATGTAATGAGTTCCCAATAAGGAAGAAGTCGTTCTATTTGATGAATTGCCTTTTCTACACTATACAATTCTTAGTTAATACTGGCATATGTAAGTAATTAATGGTCAGGCTCTTATATCAAGATCGCAACCTTGATTATAATAATTATCACCGCCTGCGCAACCAGTGTTCGCTTAATTATAAAAATGCGAACAATTGGTTAACTCTTAAGCCATCAATACAAGAATGACCAGATCTTAGACATCACCTTGCAATATAACGAGAAAGAACTTTACAATCAAACAGGCACACAAACAGACGAAAACGCATACACACCTACTAATCAGCTCAAACAAGAAATAGAAGTAAAACAGAGTCAAATTTGTTGCAACCAACATAATCAAATGAAAACCCAGAATGTACATAAATGAAGGGTTTTAAAATGAAGTTTAGTATTCTCGAAATAAATAGCCATTCCCCACTTTGTTATTAATGTGTTTCTTCTTCCTAATTAGAATTATATATATATATATATATATATATATATATATATATATATATATATATATATATAGTCAGTATAAGAGAAAAATTGCCTAATATTTAAATTCAATTGATTATTTTGTTGTAAACTATTCGGACTCGGTTTTAACTTTATTTCTTTATTAGGCTGATTAGTAAGTGTCTCCGTGTGTATTTCAGTTTCATTTAGCGGTCTTTCGCGTTGTTTTGTAAAGTGATGTCTGAGATCTGGTCATTCTTGTATTGATGGATTTGGAGATAATCAATTGTTCGCATTATTGGCTGTTACGTAAACGCATGTGTTTCTTCCGTGTGTCCTCTTTCGTTTCGCCTTATTCCTCGATTTTGTTTTTCCCCTTGGTAACACCGCATCGTGTGCGGTTTACATATATATATATATATATATGTATATTTATCTATATATATAAACATATATATTCATATATATTTATATATTAGCAGGAGAAATGATATATTGCGTAAGGTAGCACTGGCCATTCATCTTCCTTACTTGATGAATTGCCTTTGTTACCTTATGTAATGCCTCGTTTATTCCGACAGGGTACACATAATCAAATCAATGAAATTAAACATCGCTCTCCCTCTCTATATATATATATATATATATATTATATATATTCATATATATATATATATATATATATATATATATACTACTCAGTAAGAATGGTCAAAATGTTTGGCGAATGTGCATTGACTGACCGGTTGACCTTCAGCTGCGGTTGTAGTTTTAGTGTGTGTATATTCAACAAAAGGAAATATGCCTTGAAAATGTCATGTTTGGCTTGAAAGCTCTTTTATCGAATCATCTCATAGGCTTTAAGGTAGAATACCTATTTTATTTTAAGTCACAGAGATTTGTTAAACAGAGACACTCTGCAATGCCGCGTTTTGCGTATGCGGGTTGTACCTTTGTATCAACAGTTTCATAAAGATCCGATTGATTACAATTTCCTTTTCTTTGTCTGTTTTGACTTCGATCAGGCTGGGTGTGTATTCGTCCCTTTCTTCCGAAGGCTTCAACATCGTTCATACTAACCATTGGAAATTCGGTTCTATCAAGTCTTTGTTTAATGACAACATTTCGGTGCGTTTTATCCAGCACCATCATCAGGCCACTTTACACAGCACAATACACACAATAGCAGGTTTTAGCAAATGTGGTAACCTCGTTCCGAAACCGTTCTATTTATATTTTATTATTTTTGACTCACCAATAGTTTTAAACAAAGTATTTGTCACAGAAACTAAACTCAATATATGCATATGCCTAGCGCAAATGAAAACCCTCACTCAGAAAGTAAATCTACATATATATATATATATATATATATATATATATATATATATATATATACATATATATATATATATATATCTGCATCTATCTGCAATTAGCAGACCAATCCTTATATATAATTGCAGCTATTTCAAATTCCCGGTAAAAATAATGTCATCTCATATGCTGTTGTAGGGGAGAGAAAGTATCGAACATATCAGTACTGTTGCGACGTCACGGTAATCAAAATTAGAAATCTCGAATGTCAAATACTGTGTTTTCTCTTAAGCGGGGAACACTAATGTATACAATTGCGTATGAGATATTTCATTCCTAGTAACAAATTAGTTCAAATATGACAGTAAGTTACCTAGATGGAAAGAGAGTGAATGTCTGAGCGACGCTTCAGTCAAGAATAAAGAGAGACAGATGTAGATATTATGGTCAAACTAACGGTCTTCAAAACTAATAGTAAGCCCGCTGCAAAATCAGAAAACTCATAGAAATAATTGCATATGAATATATGTCCATAAAACTATAATAAAACTATATTTCACACAAGAGGAACTATATTATCCTAGGAACTTCATACAGTTCGTTTAATTATTAACAAATTTCTGCTTACGTATATATATATATATATATATATATATATATATATATATATATATATATATATATATATATATATATATTCAAGAACACAAACACATACAAATGCAGAAATTGCAACCAGCCATGGCTAACGAGGTGTCCACATTATTTTTAATGAAATGTTACAACACAAATCATTTAAAGAACTTGTTTTGGATTCGTACTGATTTCGTGATTCGTAAACCACCCTTACTGATATTTATTATCAATTGGTAAAGCTATTCTTTATAGTAATTGCATTCGGTAATTAAGTATGTTTATAAATAACTCTTCTTAAGATAAATTGACAGGCCACACAAACAATTATGAACATGCACAAGCAAATATACAAATGCATTTGGGAATTTCCATTGATAGTTTAACGCTCTCGTTTAATAGTGAGACGCCACACCACACTTCCAGCCGTAATATCAATCATCATGCACAGCCATACAAAAGCCAAAATTGACTAATTTTTCATTGTAATATAACCATACGAAGCGAGAATTGTAATTCGTATTGTTCATGGTTAAATGTGGACTGTAAAATAATATTAGGTCGCCCATCCCTAGTGAGGATGGTTTGTGTTCAGAGTTTTCCTTCTCCTAGATCGTATGCCAACCAAGGCTGGTGAGCACTATCTGCCCAAATGCCAGTGGCCAAAGTTTCCTTCAGCAGCCGAAACTTGCCCTTCACGTCTGGCACGCTTGCTCTCATTCCGTCAAACCCATTTATCAATAAAAGTTACTGCACAGTTAGACAAAACTCGAGGCTTCGCATGAAACGGGATGATGGCTGTGTCTTTTCACGATACAAATTTTGGGCTGACTAGTTTGTACCCGCTGGTCGTCAGGCCGGATTTTCTTCAGCTACGGGTCAAATATCAAAAAGTCCTTAAAAGCGCCTACATTACTTTCATCGGCGTGATGCTGTAAATTTTTAATAGTCGGAGCGTAACCGGCTGTCGTGAGGTTCTGAAAGTCTTGTTAAAAATCAGCGCCTTGAGTGTGATGATGTCGATATCTTAAAGCTTTTGTTGAGTGAAATTTGTTGAGCAGATTACTCTGTGCTCAATAATTATTGCTGTCCAGATTAGTTTCAATAAGTTATTTAACATAAACTGCAGACTGACTATTGCAGATATCTGGTAGGTAAAAAATTCCTTGTAGATGCAAGTTGTGCGGAAGTACAGCGTAAGAGACGAATTTAGTCGGCTGCTCCATCACAAAAGCAGGTAATAATGACATACGTAATCGGCTAGCACAAGAATAGGTGCATCGTTGCTATGCGGTGCACTGCGTTTAAACATGCGATGTGAAGTGCATTATTTGTTCAATCTATCGACCAATAAGAATTCAGTATTTATTTGAGTCATGTTCAAAAATGGCGCGACATTTAAAATGGAATTCTAAAATAGGAAATAACTTCGATATGCATAAGCTCATTGGCTGTTGTGATCTGTTTTTTTTAAATTATCAGTAAAAAATAAAGCAATAATGTAAATTTTAATTATTCTCCAAATTAGACTAAATTGTATTTTCTTAAACTTTCTTTAGCAGTGCGGCGTATATTAACATACACGTGTGTAGCATAATTAAATTGATAAAAGACTGTTTAAGTACTTTTTTCCGTGATTTTATATTTTATTTTGGATTAAGTATAATCCTGAGGAATGGGGTCGCATATCGGCTCTCCAAATATCTATTACAGAATTTGTGGTAATAATGAGCAAGACTGCCGAGCTTGACTGCTATCATTGCTGTTCGTATTTTTCGTCCATTTTTTAAATAGATGTATTCGCTCGCTTTGTGTTAGGTCACTACAAGCCGTGTTGTAGCCTTATTAAAAAGGAGACTCAAAAATGGATGAAAATTCGTGGGAGTCCGCGGTAAACAGAGCTCAGTGTAATGGCCTGGCTAATTTTCCTTTTTTGGCTTAGTCACCTCTGAACCCCAATATGTGTGAGGTCTAGATCTTTGGATAGGTATGTGTATATGTATACATGTATGTGCTACGTATGTATGTATACAGGTATGTAGATGGGGTCATTTTTATTTTAATTCCCACCAGACAAGGCAATAAATTAGTCACTTTGATTTAAAAATAATATTTGCAAGTCCATTTGGTATTCCTTTTGTTAGCTAAGAAATAGTTTTATGGCATGTTACAGAAAGAACACAATTTGTACACAATCATATAAAGGATTTTATTATTTATTACTTAGGTAGATTGTTGAATTTAGAAAGAAGAATTCTTTCAAAGGTGTTTTGAAGGAAAGCATTCACGAATTCAAAAAATCATTTACAGAAAATACGACTTCATATAACGTTTCAAAATCTCCACAGCACTAATAATTTTCACACTATGTAATACCAAACTAATATATGTTATTCGTTGTATCTACATTTAATTGATGTATTTCACCAAGAATTATATATTTGATTCAAAGAAAATTGCTCCAATTTATGGTTGAATTTGCTTTAATTTCAGGAAGAAGAATTTCCTTTCTTTGATGAATTCCAGACTGAATGTCAAAAGTAAGAATCCTTTTGCATTTTAATTATTTCTGAATTAACCAACCAAAATTTGGTACTTTTCTGTATATTAATGCAACTCTTTTTCATATTACTATAATCAAAGTTGCGATCTTGATAAAAAAACCTGACCCATTAAGTACATACATTTTTCAGTATAAACTAAGAATTGTATAGTGTAGAAAAGACAATTCATCCAGTAGACCGGTTTCGTCCTTATTGGGATTCATCACATAATGGCCAGAATTTTCCGCGGACAGGGCTCGAACCTGGTCACGTCTGCTTCGGAATCTGGTGCTCTAACCACTGAACCATCCTGCCACACGCTTCACGCAGTTTTCAGTTTTACACTAACTAAAGTTTCTTGGTTAGCCGTTCATTTAATTGGAGTCTATATGGCATCCTTTTAGGACTCAGGTTCTAACTAATCATCCATAATCTGTCTTTATAGAATAGACACAGTACTACATGGGCAAGATGTATTGAATTGAACATTTATATAAATAAATGAATATTGGTTGCGCGGACGGTGATAACAGTTACTTCAGTCCAGATTGCGATTATGATATAATAACCTGTCCCATTATGCACATACATTTGCCAGTATAAACTAAGCAGTCTATAATATATAAAAGACAATTCATCCAGTAGACCGGTTTCATCCTTATTGGGAACTCATCACGTAACGTCCAGAGTTTGCGTTTGGCTATTATAACTGGAAAATTGTTTCAGGTGCCTGCTATTTTTGGTTCACTTTTCCCTTCTGGCGAGCATGTAGTTTGATTAATAATAAAACAAAAATCATCTCACTAACTCACTCATTTCTCGCTAATGGCGTCTTATTACCGGAAAGTACTAACAAGACTTGCCTAAGGAGGATTTTAAATATATATATATATATATATATATATATATATATATATATATACATATATATATACATATATATATATATATATATATATATATATATATATATATATAATTAGGAAGAAAGATCACATTAATAACAAAGTGGATAAAGGCCATTAATTTCCTGAATACTAATCATCTCTTATACAATCATACATATTTATACATTTTGGGTTTCAATTGATTATGCTAGCGGTAACAAATCTGACTTGTTTTTACTGCTGTTTCTTGTTTTAGCTAGTTGGTGAGTGTGTATGCGTTTGTGTTTGTGTGTATGCGTGTTTGCATGTAAAGGTCATTCTCGCAGTATTGCAAAGTGATGTCTGAGATCTGGTCATTATTGTCTTGATGGCTTGAGAATGAATTTTCCCAACCAGGTGAAACGATCAACTACACTGGGAAAAATAGCACTCGTACATGTAACAGTGAACAATGCGCACAAATGGTTAATTCTCAAGCTATCAAAACAATAGTACCAGATCTCAGACATCACTTTGCAATACTGCAGTGTTGCTAGCAAATGCAAACACGCAACACGGCACAAACGTATACATACTTACCAACTAGCCAAAAAAAAAAGAAACAAAGAGTAAAAACGAGTCAGATTTACCATAGCATAATCAGTGAGACCCAAAATGTATAAATATGCGTATTGTATAAGAGATGATTGTATTCACGAAATAAATGGCCTTGATTTTGTTATTAATGTGTTCTTTCTTCTAATTATAAATATACTGTGTAACATTAAAAAGGCATGGACATTATAAATATATATATATATATATATATATAATTAAATACGGCCATGTACCAACATTTCGATATCACTTATCCAGGTTGTATGGCTTAACTGTTATCATCTTTACGCCGGAAGCGTTACTCCCGATAATGAACCGAAATAACGAAGAAAGTTATTTTATTTAATACTGAAAATTAATAGCAATGACTTACTTTGTTGGCGTATTCGAGGAGTTCCAGAACTCCGAACCAATTTCCCTAGCTCAAATCTCGGCCGCGGTAATTCTGGCTACTGATAATTAGTGCCCAATAAGGAGAAATCCGTTTTGGTAAACAAATTGCATTTTCTATCTTATGCTATATATTGGATTGATTAAGTCTGCTACACTTTAATTAGGTATATATATATATATATATATATATATATATATATATATATATATATATATATATATATATATATATATATATATATATATATATATATATATATGCGTGTGTGTATATGTATGCATAACAGTAACGTGGTAAGAATTCTTGCTACATATATATTGGAAAAATAACATAATTAGTGCTAAGTTAACAAAATCTATCTCTTTATAAGGCAATATTTCGGTCCTCAGGAGCATCTCAATAATAATCCGTTGTGATAGAGGGATTATCCTATTTGAGATTTGGTTCAAATGCAGTAACCGAGACTCAAGTATATGGCTAATCTCTGTACGCTATTTGTATTCTACCCTTTTATCCTCATTATAGATTAGAGCATTAGATAGGGAACCATGAAATAGCAATATGCAAACTACAGGCTTATTTCAGTCTGTAAAACTCGAGATGGACAGATTAACAACCAATGTGTAGGAGAAAGCAAATTCATCTTTATCGTTGTCACAGCCTTGAGGCTGTGCACTAAAACGTGTACAAATGAACATGATGCCTTTAGTGACGTATGTGCTTCTGGGACGCTAAAATCGGAACGCTTAACCGAGCTTCAGCTAATCTTCCGACTATAAACCTGAGAGCGTGTTTGTTATCTAACATTATATCTTTGCTAGGAGATTTTGCTAGCCACACAGTGGGTGAGGATCAAGAACGGCGTAATCATGATAATCGGTTGGATGCATCGTTGAAACGTAACAATCTCTTCGAATTTTTTGTTTAAAGCTAACGCATAAGTTTTGATCACTTTGCCACGGAAAGTAGAGACACCTTCAATTTCTGAAGTGCTGCACAAAATGCATTTCAAAATTCTTTTCAATCCGTCAAATTTCAAATAACGCAATTAATTACAGAGTGATCCATGGACCTTGTTACAAGATTAACATCGATTCGCCGATTTATAATGAAGTGAAAGAAACTTGCATTCTCACCAAGAACTGCAAAATCCGCCAAAAACGATGATCTTTCCCTATTAATTCTTCAAGTTCAATTTCAGAAGGATCCAAACGAGTTTGCTGCCGGAATCTTGAGGAATGAATCTGTCACAAATAATTGATAGAGCTATTTTGTCGTTCTCCTGTTACGAAAATGTGACACGCTCTCACTCCAACTTACCTGGTATCAGTTTTCTCTACCCTCTATCAAAGTTGGTAACTTTTGCTATTCTCAGAAAGATTCGTAAAGAGAAAACAAGCAAACCGTGCCAACTTAAATAGGGTTTCGACCTGGAATTGGATGCGTGGATCAAATTCATGCATTGCATCAATTCTTCAGTATCACCGGTGATTTGATCAGCCCACAATTGTTGCTTTGCTCGATTACTTGGCCGCTTTGGATTCTCCATCGAGCGGGGTGTTACGGTGAGCTATTCTTAATGATTGCGTCTCGATGATATATCTTCGATTACTCAAAGCCTTTTACAATAACTTCGTATTTTACTCGAGCAAGTAAGGGTCTTTACAAACTTTTTGTGATTGATGCCAGCATTACACAGGGTTATGCTATTATGCTCCACACGATCAGCTATGTTGAAATACAGTCTTTACCAAGGTCACACAAACATATCATTAAATCTAAATCGATGTTGGTGGTCGGCTTGCTGATCTCAAGTGTAGAGAAACTGCTGCTTCATTTGCAAAAAAAGTAAGACGAGCTCTGGAGTATCAACAATCGCGCTTCTAAAGTGCTCATCCGGTACTTCTAGTTGCTCAACGCCCGATAATGGCCGCTATTTTGCTAAAGAATTTCCTTCTGCCAAATGTTAACAGATTCATCTAATTGAATTCCTGGTGACCACAATAAAATCTGTTTCTTCCAAGAATTCCACACGTATAAGCCTTTTGGCAGCTGTCTTTTTCAATTTGTGACAATTTTTCTGAAATTGAATAAACATTGATTGCGCGGGTGGTAAAAACTATTTATTAAATGAAGTTTGCGGGCTTAAAATAAGCACCAATTCTATCGTACCTAACCAGTTCAACAAAAGACCTGTTTTCGCCACCCACACAATCAATGACTGTTTTAATTGCATAAACTATATAGATGTAACGTAAGCTGCAGAAAGTTAATGTTCGTGACTGAAAAGAGATGGTGTAGCCGACATTTCCAGTCAAATACCCTGTATGCGGGACTACTAGAGGTGAGAGTTGCGTAACTAATTTTGCTTTCCATACATATGCACTGTGGTTTGATCATCGCTAGTCAGTTTGCGGTCGTGGAAGGCCGAAACGTGTCAGTACGTGTGACTGATGGTATTTTTGCTGTTGTTTGACTGGTTTAATACAATGGAATTGGTGTTTATTTCGAGCTCACAAACTTGATTTAAGCAATTTCTCTGAAATCATCGGCCAAATTTACTAAACGCAATATTATAAATCTTATAACCAAAGCGTACTTTCGAGTCTTCCTCCTATATCGGCATCTCGGGAAATGATCGATTTAAGCTCATAACATCTGTCAGCTTGGGCAGCCAACATAGCCACACGGTCTAGTTAATGTCTTTGCCAGCTGATCGTCAATACACATTTACATGCTAATCGATTGCAGTCGGCCGATCTCATATTTACCTTCATCATCAAATATTGTTATGGAACGCTTATTGCATTGGTTACAACGTTGTTTTAGATGGCCACCTTCAAATCCTTATCGCCAGAATTCAGAAACATCTACGGCGGATGGCTGGAACCTTAAATTGTGTAGATCATCAACCTCATAATATACTATTATTCGTGATGTTATTAAAAAGATTACATGACATCGTATTATCATCAATCAAGAAGCAAATTAATGGGCAAACATCTATTAGTCTAGTTGCGAACAGGATCCTTTGGCGAGGTCTGGTGAATTCTGCTTTATTTTCATGGTGTCGTTTGAAATTAACGTGCGAGTGAATTTTATATTCATATATGTATGTATGTATGTATGTATGTATGTATGTATGTATGTATGTATGTATGTATGTATGTATGTATGTATGTATGTATGTATGTATGTATGTATGTATGTATGTATGTATTTATGTATGTACGTATGTATGTATGTATGTATGTATGTATGTATGTATGAATGCATGTATGTATGTATGTATGTATGTATGTATGTATGTATGTATGTATGTATGTATGTATTTATGTATTTATGTATGTATGTATGTATGTATGTATGTATGTATGTATGTATGTATGTATGTATGTATGTATGTATGTATGTATGTATGTATGTATGTATGTATGTATGTATGTATGTATGTATGTATGTATGTATGTATGTATGTATGTATGTATGTATGTATGTATGTATGTATGTATGTATGTATGTATGTATGTATGTATGTATGTATGTATGTATGTATGTATGTATGTATGTATGTATACATATATGTATGTATGTATGTATATATGTATTTGTGTATGCATGCATGTATGTATGTATGTATGTATGTATGTATGTATGCATGTATGTATGTATGTATGTATGTATGTATGTATTAATGTATGTATGTATGTATGTATGTATGTATGTATGTATGTATGTATGTATGTATGTATACATGTATGTATGTATGTATGTATGTATGTATGTATGTATGTATGTATGTATGTATTTATGTATGTATGTATGTAGGTGTGTATGTATGTATGTATGTATGTATGTAATTACTTTACTTTACTTTACTGCGGCTGACTCCTTTTAGAGGATAAGCCGGCTCCATGGAGTTTCTTGGGAATTTGGTATGTTTGGATGTATGCACACACGCATGTATGTATGTGTGTATGTTTGTAAATTGATTAGAGTGTATAACTATAATGTTTGTAAAACGATATTTTATTTTCATTGTACCTTTGCCATGTAAAGAGATAAAAGGGATTTTAATCTGATATAAGTGCATTCATCATTTAATTTATGTAGGGAATATGAGATACAATGTTCTTGCATTCGGATAATTAACCGCATTGAATAGTTCTCAATTAGGGAGAAATGGGTTTTCTTTTATATGTTGTTTTTTATACATTATAAAGTGCTTAGTTTATATTAATAAATGTATATATATATATATATATATATATATATATATATATATATAAATTTATTTTTCTATTAAGCGCGAAAAATTGATTTAAACCATTGATTGCACCGCCCAGGCAATAAATGTTCGCTGATTTATATTAATGTTCAGTTCCTCACCTTTTCCCCAGGTAGCGTGGTGTCTGTTTTATAATGAGAAATTTGGGGTGAATGGTTGGAATTTTATGTCTAAAGAGAGGCTATATATGTTCCACCTGAAGGGAAGGAAAATAAAAAACTTAAGTTAGTATTAGCTAAAAATTCTGCGTTGTGTGCGGCAGGGTGTCGCTGTATATAGAGTCAAAGATGCCGAAGCAAACATATCTCGGTTCACGCTAAGTCCCCACCAAAATTCTAGAATTTACTTGAAGTGTTCCCACTAAGAATAAAACCGGTCTACGGAGTGAACTAAATGACATTAGTTGCGCAGGTGGTGATAGCAGTTATTTTAAACGAAGGTAGCAATATTGATATAAACACCTGTCCCATTGTGTGCATAAGTTTGTCATTGGTAAGAGCAATAAATTCTGAAGCAGACATGCCCAGGTTCGAGCCCTGTTCGCGGCAAATTCTGGATTGTACATGATGAGTTCGCAATAAGGACGAAACCGGTTTACTGGATGAATTTCCTTCTCTAAACTATATGATACTTAGTTTACACTGAAAAATGTATGTACATAGTGGGACGTGTTTATATCAAGATCGCAACCTCAATTTAAAATACTAGGCGAATTGCCTTTGATACATTATATAATGCTTAGTTTAAACTGAACAATGTATAGATAATTGGATCGCAATCTACATCTACATAATTGCTATCACTTCTTGCGCAATAAAAGTTCGATTATTTAACTGTCATGCAGTTCGTAATATGAATACAAATTAGTAACTTGCTATGTTTTCCGACGACTAGTTATATACAGCGTCTCCTTTGAATGAGATTTTCAGTGATGATGCTTTCTTATCTGGTCCCAAATTCGTCTGCTTCTTATGATTTTCCCTTTTATTAATTGCCCCCAGCAGTTGCCTAAGATAAACAATTGATCTTATATAAATGGCTCTTTCAGTATATTCGTCATGGTTTGAATCTGGACTGACCATTCTTTTCAATTCTTGAAAACCAGCCGTGATTTGTTGACAATTTATATTGAAAATGCACGAAACTGTTGTAATGCAAATACTGTGCAGATCAGGTTGTTTTATGGTAAATTGTTCTATTTAAGTTACCATTAAAATCTTTCTTTAGTAGTACATAGAATAACGATTGTAAATCGTCTTTCTCATGATCTGACGTTAAAACGATACTTTTAGTGCATTTATTAAGGCTTTGATGCAGTGTTTGTGATTGAGATCTGTTTTTAAGAACAGATAAATTATCATCAAAATAACGTGTGTATTGTGTAAATTTACTTATGTCACTCTGTAATGATGTGTTCCCAAGATGGTCTAGGAAGATCTCAGTTAACATTGGGGCTCTTAATTGCTTCACTATCGTCCTGTTTGTGGATACTTTAATCGAAATGAGACTGTACATCTTTCGTGCATAGCAGAAGAAGTTTGCGTTGAGTATGGCCCTGTAACAGCGTTGGTAATGTTTTGGGTCACTGCTTCAACTATAATGTCAATTGTTTCTTCAACTGGAACATTTTTAAACAAAAACGTAACTTCAAAAGGCAACATAACGTTTTTTAACATTTATATCTTGAATTCTGATCAAAAGCTTCATTGAGTCTGCAAGCGAATAATTACCTAGTAGTTTGCGCAATTTTTTATGTATATGAACTAACCATTCAGGCAGGACATGAAACTGAGAATTGACCATTGATAATATTGGTCACATAAGACGACGTTTTTAATGTATTTTTGGTAGGCCGTACATTGTCGGTGTCTATGATTTGAGCCCTATCCGCGGCGAATGTTTGACAGTACGTGATGAGTTCCTGATAAGGATGAAACAGGTCTGCTGGATGAATTGCCTTTTCTACACTATACAATTCTTAGTTTATACTGACAAATGCATGTACTTAATGGGTCAGGTGTTTATATCAAGATCGCAATTTTGATTATAGTAATTGTTATCACCGCCCGCGCAACCAATGTTCATTTAATTATATAAATGTCCATTTCAATAACACTTCCCCATGTAGTGTTGTGTCTGAGAGATTGGGGATGGTTAGTTGGAAATTTGCGTCTAAATGGATGCCATATCAACTCCACCTAAAAGAAAAGTAGACTAACCAGGTTACATTAGTTAGTATATAACTGAAAATTGTGTGCAGTGTAGTGTGCGGCTGGATGGCTTAGTGGTTAGAGCACCAGATTCCAAATTAGACGTGCCCAGGTTCGACCTTGTCTGCGGCAAATTCTGGCCAGTGCCTGATGAGTTCCCAATAAGGACGAAACCGGTCTGCTGGATGAATTGCCTTTTCTACACTATACAATGCTTAGTTTATACTGACAAATGTATGTACCTAATGGGACAGGTGTTTATATTAAGATCGCAAACTTGATTTAAGTAATTTTTATCACCGCCCGCGCTACCAATATTCTTTTACTTATAAAATTGTGAACAGTTAGTTAATGCTCAATGTTCATCTAACTATGATCCAACGGTTTTAAGCTTCTGTGCAACGAACATATCAATTAAATGGGCATTGATTAAGATGTTTTTGCACTGTATGATGGATATTTTTAAAATTTGTCCATGTAATGACATACAAGTTCCATTTTGTTGTATTTAAGTAGGATGACTGTTAGCCAACGGCTCAGGTTTGAAAGCCTCGCTATCAGTCTTTATGACTTTTGTGAGAAACTGGCTAATATTAAAATGACAATAACCATGGGGATGGAATTTTAGCATTTATCATGTCCATGAGCAAAGATAAACGGAAATGCTGTCATGTACACTGAATTTACTTTGGTTCCATTATTAAATAAGCATATCGAAATAAAAAGCTTTGCGCGATGCGTTTATGTATACAATTACAAATATGTATAAATTATGTAATTGTAGGCCGGACACGGATGTTTTTCATGTGAATTCGGTTGACAAAAAACAGCTGTACAATCTTATGAGAGGTGCTGTGGCCATTGTAAACAGCTCAATCAGTGAGGGACAATCGTTAACCATTTTGGAAGTAAGTTAAAATGCAAGCAATAAATTTGTCCGCTAACGGACAGAATAGAACGTATTTTATAGATGCTAATTTTAAGCTACTCTATACTCTGTCAGCAACCGTCACCAATTTAATGACTGAAAATATGTTGGTCATCAACTTCTTCAGAGAAAATAATTTCTATAATGAAGATCATTATATGTGAGCACTATGCATACACTAATGACGGAGAAGCGCCAAAACTATTCATTTTCAATAATAAAAGCAGAATTAAACAAACATTGGTTGCGCGGGCGGTGATAACAATTATTATAATCAAGGTGGCGGTCTTGATATAAACACATGACATATGTAAGTAATTAATGGGTCAGGTGTTTATAACAAGACCGCAACCTTGATTATAATAATAAAAGCATAATGTTCGATGTTGACGTACATTCACCTATGCTTAATCTTTTGAGTGCACGAATTGTTGTAAACAATGTAATAATGACTGGAGTAAATCAATAATTACATGGTAGATTGCTTACATGACCGGATCAATGCATTTTGAGACTCTATTTCCTAGTTTTATAATCTTGCCTTATTTCAATGTACGCACGAGTTACACATTTAGAATTTCCTTGGTTGTAACTGAGGAATGGAGCCTATACCTATATCAATATAATTCTATCTAAACATGTACAACAATAGAAGGTCATGTACACGCATATCGAAGTTTCGGTATTTTTTGTAGGGCTTCATTCTCATTCCAGCGAAATTTCCAGTGCATTTCTTAATTCACATTAGTCATATATTTCATCTATAATTGTACAAACTCGTGCCACTTCAGAATAATTTAATAATAATAGGTGTATTTTGTTGCTCTAAGAAGGGAAAATAATTAAAGAATGTTGAACTTGCTAACAGTAAATACAACTGAGAGGTCGAAAGTAATCATAGAAATCGATTACTTTGAAATAACATACGAGGGTAAGAGAGAAAGAGATAGTCATGGTAATTGCAGAGGCCTACTGTTGAAGTCGATAATACAAAGCCTAAATTCGGAAGAATATTATCGGAATACTAATAAGGTGAAATAAAATTAACTGAACTTATAGATAAATAAAAAATGGGAAGTCTGCGGGGTAGGTTACGTGTGTGGTATGCTTGTGCCCTGGTGGAGGATATCCATCGTCAGCTAATAAGAATTTGGCTAAACTGAGTACGCTGATAGGTCACCGTCCCATCTGTATCATTTCCGTTACTGCACGTTGTGGCGAGATGCCATACGTGGAGTTTGCAGTTTATGTTCGAAATTTATTCCATTATTAGCTGTATTTTCACACCGATTTTGGATCAAAGAAATTTAATTTGTTGCCGTTTCATTTATGACATCTTAATTCTCGTGGTTGATCAACATACAGAAGTTTTAATATGCGTTTTTAATGTACATTTTCCGGTCGATAATATGAAAAAATTGGTCCCTTGGAAGTTGAGCATATAATAATATAACATGAAGCGGACAAAAGTTTTATTTTGGTGGATCTTATCCAAAATTATAGAAAAGAGGTTTAGATTAATAAAATTGGTTATTATAGCGCCTAAGATATTCAAATCTGAGTTTAAAGGGAGTGGTTTTAAGACTCTATATATATATAAGAAAAGGTATTTTTATTAAATGGGTGTGTTTATTGAGCAGAATAGTACATCAGTTATACTTTAATTATTTAGCGGAAATTACTCGCCTGAACGAAGTTTGTCAATTGACAAAATAATTGTGTTCTCTATATTCTTAGTAAACTGGCGCAACTTCGATATATATTTATGAGCGAAATATTGGTATATATGTATTTGTCTGCATATTTGTGCGTGTATCTGTGTGTGTGCTTTATGCTATTTTTGGTTACATTTATCCAAAAATTTACATTAGTTACGTTATTTATATTAAGAAATGTGCATAAAGGAGAGAGTTTGTTGCATTATTTTTGTGTGCATCCTGTGTTACTTAATATGGAGTGACTGCGATGTCTGGAATGTCCGTAAAATAGGACATAAAAAATTCCGGCTCAGTAATTGAGTTTTAAATTCAAGGAAAAGTTAAGCATAGAGGAAAGAGGATTCTTTGAATTTTTTGCGATATTCCTTTACTATTCTATTCAGCGATAAATAGGTTTCATCTATATTCTATTTACCATCTCACGGACTGTATTCTTGTCATGTATAACACTCATTTCTAATAAGTTGATATTTTGGCGTCTTGTGGGCTAGGCTCAATAAAAGCCTTTCGGCGAATACATGGTGTCTACCAAACAATTGGTTTAAAATGTCACATCAGTGGATAAAGCCGATTTTGATAAAACTAATTACTCAATGAATTTAAGTTTAAAAGTTATTCCATCTGCTAGACTCTGGGTTCGGCCACAATAGAAAAATGCGTCTTACAAGCTATGAAGTCTGTTGATCCTTGAAACAGTGACTCGTCACTTATAATTTGATCACTGCAATTGCTATAACGCATATGCTTGAAACTTTCATATTTTTGGTGAATACTTTTATTATTTGCCGAATTATTATTAAAGTTCAAATCCAAATTTGGCTTTTTATGACACACAACTCAATCTTGAAGGTACGTTTCGAAATCCTGGTGACGCGTTTTGACCTTCCATGATCATCATCAGAGTAAGACGGCAACGTGAATTGCGATGATCAAACTGCATTTCATACATAAGGATAGCAAACTTAAATATGCCGCTCTCATCTCTAGTAGTCTCGCACACATTGAACTTGACTGGAAATTTCGGCTGCACAATTTCTATGCAATCACAAACATTAAGTGATTGCAGATTTCACCATAAATATATAGGTAATACAATTAAACAAAATTTGGTTGCGCGGGTGGTGGTAACAATTCTTTAAATCGAGTTTGCAAGCTTGACGTAAAGACCACCATCCGCGAACCGATTATTGTTTAATTGTATTGCTTATATATTTATTTATGTCGAAAGCTGCAATCAGTTAATTCTTTAAATGAAGTTTGCGAGCTTGAAGTAAACACCAATCCAATTGTATTTAACCAGTCGTCGAACAACATAACAAAACTACCGCCAGCCGCAACGCAATCAGTTAATGATAGTGACTGCATGGAAATTGTTCAGCCAAAATTTCCAGTAAAGTACAAAGTATGCGAGACTGCTAGAGGTGAGAGCCGCATATCTAAACTTGATTTCCATATATATTTAATGCGGTTTGATTCTCGATAGACAGTTTGCCGTCGTACTCCGATGATGATCATGTAAGGTCGAAACGCGTCAGTGCGTGCGACTGGCGATAATTTTGCTATGTTAAACAATAATTGATTGCGTGGGTGATGGTAACAATTCTTTAAATCAAGTTTGCGAGCTTGAAGTAAACACCAATCCCATTGTATTTAACCAGTCGTCGAACAACATAACAAAACTACCGCCAATCGCAACGCACTGACGCGTTTCGACCTTCCTTGATCATCATCAGAGTACGACAGCAAACTGGCTATCCAGAATCAAACCGCATTGAATATATATGAAAATCAAATTCAGATGTGCGGCTCTTACCTCTAGCAGTCTCGCATACATTGAACTTGACTGGAAATGTTGGCAGCACAATTGATATATATATATATATATATATATATATATATATATATATATATATGCATATATATGTACCATAATATATATATGTAATGATATTGTCAATATTAATGACGAAAGCTACAAACAGCTAATGTTCGTGACTGCATAGAAATTGTGAAGCCGACATTTCAGTAGAGTACAATTTATGCGAGACTTCTAGAGTTGAGAGCCGCATATCTAAATTTGCTTTTTATATATTTGCAATGCGATTTGTTCCTCGCTAGTCAGGTTGCCGTCGTGCTCTGATGATGATAATGGAAAAGGATGGTCTGCATGTTTCAGTACGTAGGATTCACGGTAGACTTGCTATATTATGCGACAGGTTAAACAATGTAGAATACACGCTTGTCTCATATATTTAATTTTGATTTGAAGAACTTTTATCACCGCTCGTGCAATCATTGATTGGTAAATTGCAAAACTTACAGACGTGAGGTGGAACTGAAGAAATGTTATGTTCATGACCGCGTTGAAATTGGACAGCCAACATTTCGAGTCAAGTAAACAAACTCGGGTCTACTAGGGATGAGAGTCTCAGATAATATTTGCTTATTTTATATTTACATTGCAGTTTGATCCTCGTTAGTCTCTTTGCCGTCGTGCTGTAGTGATGAATATAGAAGGTCGAAATGCGGTAGCGTGTGTGACAGCCGTTAGTTTTGCTGTTTTTGCGACCGGTTAGATACAATCAGATTTGTGTTTTTCTTAAGGTCCCATTCTTGATATACAAAATTAAAGAAAAGGTTTTTATTAAATCTATCGCGCAAAAGCCTCTTTTCATATACATACATAGTTGGTTTTCCTTATGTTAAGATAGTTTGGTTTAAAGGTTATTTATTTTATCGTGTTTTTAGGCCATGGCATTAGGTGTGCCAATTATAGCCAGGCGAAATATTGGCAATTGTGATTTGATTCGGCACGGCGAGAATGGTCTACTCTTTACCAGTGAAACAGTAAGTGTTATATTAAAATTTTTGATGAGTGAATTGATGCAAGAATTGACATCTTTTGACATCTTGCATGCCCTGAGATCTATTTAAGTGTATATGATTCATAGATAGCTCGCTCGAGTTACTCGTTACTGACACGACAAGCTTCTATATTTGTTCTTGACCAAAATTCTTGTGTACCACGGAGCTCATAGTAACATGTTATTTCATAAATTAATATGTGAGAAGGCTAAAATAAGCGTAGACAATAGTTGTAATCGTATTGGTGCATGCGTTTCGGGGTTGTTGGCTACTCGTCAGTAGCAGTGGTCATTAGGCCTTAAATTGACTACAAATTTCGCTTTGTAATGTAGGACAGTGTCTATACATTGCCTTATGTTATACTTTTTAAATCATGAAGTTGTCCACTATTTATTCTCTGCTTAATTGAAGTTCATTATGAGTTCTTTAAAGCCCATACACTGTGGAGATCGTACTCTTCATTAGTCTTACAGTACTTCTGGAGTAATGCAGCTTGGGTTGTGGTTCCTTCTGTTGTGGCGTTGAAATCGCACTGAGTAACGTCGTTGAAGTTCTGCACTAATTGACTCGTTTCTCTAGTTGTACAGCAACAAGATTGGCGTGACTGATATTGCCTATGTTGGTGATGCAAGGCCAAAGATCAGCGTATGTGAAAGGTAGCAGACAGCGTGACAGAGAAACGCACAGAAGAAGGCAAACGCGACAACTGAACTGCATGGTAAATTCACCGTGCTTAAATAGCCATGAAATAGCCATATATGGCTACTTGCACACTATTGGTTAACGGCTAGTTTCGCTTTTTTCTCATTGGTGCAGCGTAAATCGAATTGAATTTAATTTACGCAATATGTCGGCAATTCCTTTTTGTCGTTACATCACTTTCCTCTCTGAAAAAAAAGGAAAAAAATTCCTCTTGGCGAGGCTAGATAAGAAATGCATGACAGAGTTCGAACCAAGTTAAGCAAAAAAATAATGTACCATAAATGCTGGGCTTAAGTATGCTTGTTGGTTGCTTCAACAATGATATGATGCCAAGTAACCACTAGGAATTGCTACACAAATTGTTAGCTCTAGTGGCCGGTCATACCGCGTGAGGCAAAATAGAGCAGTGTAAGATTTGGGAGCCGCAGCGTGAAGATTTCGAGGTAAATCGCCTCTGAAGTTGCCAGGTTTAAGTTAAAACCTAGGCAGGCTGGATCGTCGTCAATGCGTTTGTATACGACCAAAGGAGCTAGAGTGTGTGCTCGACGTTGTGGTCATGATATTTGTAGAGTGGTCTTTGTGCAATTGATGAAGTTGAGATATGCATTGAAAGTGGCCTGTACCATGATATGAAGCTGATAACTACTTAGTGTTGCTACACGAAAGCGTTAGCTCCAAGTAGCTGGTCATACCAAAATAGGCAGTGTGATGTCATGTGTGAGAAATACATTATAATGTAAAAATATATACATTAAAATCAAAGGTAACTGCATAAAAATATGTACACGAACATTGCCTCAGAGATGGCATAATACCAAAGAACTGTTCAAAAATGCTACACAATTGTTAGCTAAGAACAGCTGGTTATGCCACGTGAGATAAATGCGAAAAATAACGTAAGGTTAAAAAAATTTTGATAATAACGAAATGTTAATGTTAAAAAATATCAATTACGCGTTATACAAAGCAGGCTATTGAGATTGTGGGCAGACGGAGCCTGAGACGTGTGTAGAAGGTTGAACGCTCTCAGGATCAGGCGGTTCGATAAACGGTTTCAACCTGTCTATGCTTACTGATGTCGGTGTAGCGCCTTGCATAATAATGAAGTATTTGGGTTGTCTGAGCAAAATCGGGTAAGGACCGCGATACTTTGGTTGTAGTGGTGCAACAGCATTGTCGTTGCGAACGAGTACTCTCTTGCAGCTGTGGAGCTGTGGGTGAACGAAGACTGGACGAGGCGTATGTCTCGGCTGCTGTTCAGACATGTTACCGAAATGAAGTCGAAGGCGGGTAGCTTCGTCTTGTGGGTCATCTTGTGCCGGTAGTAGACGTGGGAGCTGACTAGGCAGGCGTAGATCCATGCCATACAAGAGTTGTGACGCAGACGTTTTAATGGATTCACGAGTACGGGAACGCATGGCAAGCAGAACTAAAGGTAGTGCATCGACCCAGTTGCCATTAATGGACGAGGATGCTAAAGCAGCTTTGAGTTCCCTATGCATTCTCTCTACCATACCGTTAGCTTGGGGATGGTAGGCAGTCGTCTGGCGTAAGGTGCATCCCATGTACCGCAAGGTGGTTTTGAAACGATCCGATGAGAAGCAAGTGCCTCTGTCAGTGATGACCTCATTGGGAACACCATAATTGGATATCCATGCAGAGATAAAACCGTTAGTTACTTCGTCTGCAGAAATGGTGCCAAGAGGTAATGCCGCAGGCCACCGTGTAAATCTATCAATCATAGTTAGAAGGTAGCTGAAACCTTGAACCTTTGTCAGATGAACTATGTCGATGTGGACGATGGCTAGGCGAGAAGTAGTTCAGAAATGTTGCAACTTAGAACGAGTGTGCCGTGTGATCTTGTTTTTCTGGCAAATGGCACACTCGGAGACCCATCGTTTAGCGTTCTGCCTAAGTCTGTGACCCCAGAAACGATCTGTGAGAAGTCGGACAGTCGCTTGGCTTCCTGGGTGAGAAATTGAGTGAATTGAGTCGAAAACTTTTCTCTGAAGGCTGGTCGGCAGAACTGGCTTGTTGGGCTGCGTACCCGTGAAGTAAACAATTGGTAAGCCTTCCCAGAGACGGCATATGAACTTGGTTGGGTGACGGGCTATTGATCTTTGAATGTGAATGTCACCGCGCTGTTCCGTTCGCAGGAGGGATGGCGTTAGTGCAGGTTCACTGAGTGTCACGGAGTTGACAGTGAATGGCGACGGCGAAGGTGGTTGTAGCGAGACGTCTGGCCTGGAAAGGGCATCTGCAATGAAGTTTTGTTCGCCCTTGACGTGAAAGATGTCAAATTGCCATTCGCTTAGACGTGAAAGCTGTCTTTCCACTCTGACAGGGTACTTGGCGATAGTTGAAGTTGCGTTTCGAAGTGCGCTAACTAATGGTGCATGATCTGTGAAAACAACAAATCTGCTACTGTCAATGATGCTGATAAAATGGCGCACTGCGTCGTGGATGGCGAGGAGTTCTCGACCGAAAGTGTCGTATCTCGTTTCTACTGGTTGGAGAGTACGCGAGTAGAAACTGATAGGCTTCCGAACTCCGTCGATCTCTTGTTCCAAAGTGGCTCCAATAGCGAATTCAGAAGCATCTGTCGTGAGTAGAAATGGTCGTTGAAAATCTGGATGCGTTAGCATTG
The DNA here is from genome assembly GCA_029291075.1 of Eudiplozoon nipponicum. NCBI lineage: Eukaryota > Metazoa > Platyhelminthes > Monogenea > Mazocraeidea > Diplozoidae > Eudiplozoon > Eudiplozoon nipponicum. Next base: position 35,182 of record JAQBSW010005564.1, read on the forward strand.
TGGCATTTGCTAACGAGTTGATGGCGAGTCGAAGTAATTCCTCGTCTTCGGATGACCAAGTAATGATGGAATTCTTGCTAAGTCCTTTTCGATTCCGCAGGTGCCTGCACAAAGGATAAAGTTATCTTAAAAGGCCCGGAAGGAACTTGCGATAGTAGTTTAGTACACCCAGAATTTTATGCAACTCGCTAATAGTCTTCGGTGACTTAATATTCCTGATTGAATTCGCCTTTGACGGCAAAGGTTGAATACCTTGTGGCGTGGAACGATGCCCTAACAAGTTAAATATTGTTTCTTGCTGAGAACTAATGTATATGCAAGTATTTATTAGGTGTTGCGAACCTAGTAACAAATTAGTTCAGTTGTGACCAGAAGGATAAACCAAAGGCAGATGAACGGAAAGTATAATCTCATGCACATTCGTTTCGTGCTTACTGGCGACTCATCAGTAGGAGCCGGTATTACGCCTTTAACCACTATATATTTGGTCAAGAATGTGGAATAATAGGACGGTACAATCTCCTACCATTCATGCTGCCATTGTTTTATCCTTATGGTAACAAATGAACTAATTTGTTACTAGGTTCGCAACACCTAATACATACTTGCATATACATTAGTTCTCCGCAACAAACAGTATTTAACTGTAATATATTGAATTGAATGATGTCATGCTTACCGCGAAATGTGATAACTGATATCGATGAAGGCCAGAGTGTATGGTTTAACTGGAGTAACAGGTGTTCGGAAATTGTTGTAATTCTCAATTTGGGTGAACTTGAGCATAAATTTATATCCATCAGGTTGGTATCATGTACCGACTCGGAAACCATAGTGTTAGTATCCGGTACTCATCGATTTCAAAAAGGTATCAGTTACTAACACAATAGCCATAGTGTTAGTATCCTTTACAGACTCGGTATATATATTATATAGTGTGAGTTAGCATTGAAGTCGCATTGTCGTTGACTTTAGATTATGTTAGCTTCACTATTACAGGTTTACACATTCGTCTAGGAGATTGTACCGTCCTATTATTCCACATTCTTCTACCAAATATATAGTGGTTAAAGGGCGTAATACCGGCTCCTACTGATGAGTCGCCAGTAAGCACGAAACGAATGTGCATGAGATTATACTTTCCGTTCATGCTGCCTTTGGTTTATCCTTCTGGTCACAACTGAACTAATTTGTTACTAGGTTCGCAACTACCTTAGATAGGCTTGATACGATTGCCCTAAGAAGTCCACGGATGTAGTTGACGAATCTGTCGTCTTGTCACAGTTGATCTTGAGTCCGTGGTTGGATAAGCGTGAGAGGACATTTCGTAGATGCTTGGCATGAGATTCTAGATCTGGACTGAATACCATTATGTCATCGAGATATGACATACAATAAGCAGAGTCGTCGCGAAGTATGTTGTCCATGAATCTTTGAAATGTCTGTGTAGCACACTTAAGTCCAAAAGGCATGTAAAGATATTCGAAAAGGCCAAATGGAGTGATGACTGCAGTCTTTTCAATATCTTCTGGTGCTACCGGGATGTGATGGTAGGCTTGTCTGAGGTCAATCACTGAGAAGAAATTGCTGCCGTTGAGTTTTTCAAGTAAGGTGTTAATATTTGGAATAGGATATGCATCAGATTTTGTCACTGAATTTAGCTTACGGTAATCTCCGCAGGCTCTGTACGATCCGTTTGATTTGGAGACTAAGTGCAGTGGTGACGCCCATGAACTTTTCGATGGTCTGATGATTCCCTCTTCCAAAAGCCTTGAGAATTCCTCTTGGGCAGCTTTCAGTTTAGCAGGGGCCAGTGGTCGCTTCTTGAGTGCAATAGGTTGTCCTTCTGTGACGATATGGTGCATCGTGTTGGAGACTCGTAGCTCTGACTTGTTAAGATCGAAAAGCGATTTGTATTTTCGAAGAGCTGCTGATATCTCTGCTGAATGATGCACTGGGGTTGGCTGAATGACCTGTAACTCCAAACGCTCGGAGGCAAGTGTCCAAAAACTTTGCTCAAGTCCGGTGGAGGGGTCGATGATCTTTTGATTGGCAAGATCAACAATGAGCCGAAATTTCAGAAGGAAATCAAGGCCTATTATATTGTGTGAGACCTTGGCAATGATGAAGTTGTGAGTAAATTCACGCCGTAAACCTATGTTGAGTGTGCGATACCGGCAGCCATAAGTAGGTATGGGCTCGCCTGTAGCTGTTGCGAGAAGAACGCCTAGCGACATCTCGGCCATTGAATCACCCTTGAGAACTGAGACTGCTGCACCTGTGTCTACGATGAATTCTTCGCCAGTTCTGAAATCAAGAAGGTGCAGAAGTTCGTTGGGCTGTTTGGCCGGGTCATGCAAACAAGTAGGCTGGTGATTGCGACCGGCGTTGTCCGTTTGGCTCTCTATGTGGCAAATTCGGCGTGGACGAAAAGAGTCGACAGGAATGTCGGATTGTAATTGATTTCTTCCCTGTGGCGCCGTTGATGCCGTTGATGCGCAGAAAGTACGGTCTTCTACTTTCTGCGCCAGACGTTTCCCGATCCTGATGCACCACTGCGCCTGTGTTCTGTTGTCTTTCCCGTCAACTGTGGAAATTGACACTCATTCGGAAATTCTTCGGAACGACAGAGACAGACTTGGCATGAATAAAAAACTTCTGGTGATTATAGCACCAGTTCTTTGGGGCATATCTGTTAAAGGATTGCGGGGATCTCGATCGCCGCCTACCGTTATAATTAGTTTTAGGCATGAATTTGGGTCGAGCATTCACTTGATTTAGCTCGGATTTCGTTATGGCCAATCCTTCTAGAACTTTAGCCATGTTCGCTACTGTCCTCTCTAAAGAGGAGAGCCTATCATCTTGCGGGGTGGACAAAAGGATGACGGATTCACCTTAGGTTCCAAAACCCTATATTCTAACTCACATCTCTCAGATAAGTCATCTATAGAGAGAGTGTTGGGAAGCTGTCTGGCGAATAGTTTTAATGATTGTGGAAGATTGTTAATAAAAACAACCTTAGCCTCATGGTCAGAAATATTGGTTTTATACCAACGTTTCCGTAATTCCCTTAAAATCTCGATGGGGCCAAGGTTTGGCATGTCTAACTGTGCGTATTTATTTATTATTTGCTCGGTTTCTGTGGGCCCCAGCAAGGATTCTACTTCATTTTGTAGGCCCAAAATGGGATTAGGTAGCTTCCTAATGGCCTCAAGCTTAGGATAAATCCGTCGCTGCAATTCAGAAGGTAGTTTAGCAAAAACCTTTGACAGTTTTTGATGACTGTCATAATCTGGAAACGGGGAGAAAGCGGAGTCTACGCGCATAAAGAATAGTTCACTATCTCCATCCCAAACAGGAACATCAATATCTAAAATTGGACCTGACATTCTAATAATCTTACGGGATCTTAAAAGCATAAATTTATAAGCAAGATGAAAATGTTTAAAAATACTTTAAACGAAACGCTTACCCACTAACAGCTTCCACAGTTGAAACAGAATCTTCCGCAGTTGAATCTGTCGAGCACGTACAGTCAATGTTCATGCACAGATCACTAAGATGTACAGTTTTGTACGTAGGAAAATTGAATAAAACATGTACCCAAAAATTCCCCAGAAGACCACGACTATTGAAAGATTGAATAAAAACCTTCCTTTTAAAAAATATATATATACCCAACAAAATTCTCCAGAAGACCACGACCAGAGTAAAATCGTATACGCAAATGTTAATTTAAATGAAAAAGAAAATCAATTTTATTTATATAAAAAAAACAATACTTCGTATCCAGGCCCGGTCGTCAATTTTGTAAACGCCCCAGCTTCAAGTAAATGCCGTATGACGTTACAACGTCGCTTATAGTGCCATAAATACGAAGTTAGTACTGTTGGGGGGCCTTTAACAGGGCCGGTCTTGCGTTTTCTGGCAAATGCCGAGAAGATCCGTAAGTGTAGTGTTGTCCAGAAGTACTCCTAGACTCTTGAGACCACCTCGGGTTGACTTGGGTTGTGGTTCCTTCTGTTGTGGCGTTGATCTCTCGCTGAGTAACTTCGTTGAATTTCTGCAGTAATTGGCTCGTCTCCCTAGTTGTCCAGCAACAAGATAGGCGTGACTGATATTGCCAATATGTGTGATGCACGGCTAAAAATCAGCCAATGTGAAAGGTAGCATATAGCACGTCGGAGAAAAAAACACACATTCTTATCCAATTTACCAGATGCACACTCGATTGTCGCCCGCAATAACGCTTCGTCGTCTTTAAACTGTTCAATTCAGTTTCAATTTACGCCGACCTGGTCCTGTTTCATGTATTAAAATGTAGTTTAGACTTGCGCAAACTGCGCACAAAATCTCCTTGGAAGTGTAATTGATTGTAAAAGGATTATATTATGCTCTTTCACGGTAATACTCCTCGTGAATTACATTTTAACAACACTAATTCATGTAGTTTATTGAAAAATTCTGTTGGAATACGAGCTTCAATAAAATTCATGGTCCCCTTCCTATGTGTGTTGTTTCTTGCACAGCACAGAAATAATTTGAAGCAGCATTAATAAGTACATTTAATGCAGCCAATCTCGGCGTGCTATTTAAGTTAATACATTTGCCTCTATCGACAATAGAAGAGTAACAAACGCTATTTTCGAACTCAGATATTAACAATCAATATGCATTCGTAGATCATTGATTAACTTAAGTAGGCCGCTCGATCAGACCGTTTAATACCAGAATAAAAGAAAAATCAATCTTAATTTGTTTGCTTCATTTCACATATTGTTTACATGCCAACAATGGCGTAACTTATAAGCAAATATCTCTGGCGTATGTTTTCCAAATGTGACCTTTAAGATAATCAATAAATGCAAAAAGAGAAATAGGTTAACAACATGTGAAGCTCCGGGGATAAATACTCTGCAGGCCAATATATGCGGACAGAAAAATATATGACCGGGCATTGATCCTAAATTGGAGGTAATGCACGAAAATAATTAGTGTTTATCTCATTTCAAGCTTTATATATATATATATAAATATATATATGTATATATATATATATATATATATATATATATATATATATATATATATATATATATATATATATATATATATATATATATATATATATATATATATATATATATATATATATATATATATATATATATATATATATATATATATATATATATATATATATATATATATATATATATATATATATATATATATATATATATATATATATATATATATATATATATATATATATATATATATATATATATATATATATATATATATATATATATATATATATATATATATATATATATATATATATATATATATATATATATATATATATATATATATATATATATATATATATATATATATATATATATATATATATATATATATATATATATATATATATATATATATATATATATATATATATATATATATATATATATATTCATTATTAGTTTATTGAGGAGAAAATGATAAATAAAAGGTCATTAGGTCTGATACAATTTCTTTTTATGTTTGCACATCTGAAGGTTATTAGAAATTTCATCAAAGCTCGCATTCCAAAAGAGTTATCCATGAAACTGGATGAACTAGTTAAGTTAGATGCAAAGCGCAAAAAATGTTATTGCGGTAAGAGCATTATCATCAATGTATTAAGCAATTACAATTCCCAGGAGATTGGATGTATAGTTTGCATCAGTCTTAATTTCGGGTTAATCGAAGAATTCCGCCATGGTTGGCGTATTTAAGAATTGTACAGTTAAAAGAAGATGGTACGTTGTTACGGGTAAAAATCGAGTGTATATATGATATATTAGATAAAAGCAGACTTATGCAAGTGTGTGATTTCTAAAGATTTTTAGATTGTTTTGATAAAACAAAACGAGAATATTTAAAAAATAGAAAATTATGCTAAACCTGTAATTCTAAGTGATCTAAAAACGACATATTGATAAACGGGTGCTCAACCTAACAAAAATACAAATCAATCAGCTAACAATAGAAACACAATCGATGGACCTGAATTACGGAATACATTCTTCATATAAAGACTATGCTAATTTGTTTTTTGAACAAACAGCCGATGTAGCACCTAAATCACTCAGTATAATATTGGTATAATGCTACATTTTCCGTTTAAACTTCAAGTCTAAAATTGTTTAAATGCACAGAATAACATGTATTTACAAAGCAAAATCCAAATCCAGCACAAGTACCAACAAAAATATATATCGGAACTGATATAGGCAAGGTCATATTTGAAATGTAAAAATCAGATTGCATGCAAAATATAGAGAATATGTTGAACAACAACATAAAATTAACGCGTCTGGAGTGTAAATCAGATGAAATAGACAAAGTTGCGTGGAATGTAATAATTGAAATTAAATCTAATTCGATGATTGTTTATCTGAGGAGTTCGTTGCATATAAGATCAAATCAATTGGCTTATCCTCATCACTGATATATGGACTACCAAAAGCACAAAAAATGTTGTCCAATGAGACTAATTTTATCAATTGTCAGTTCTACGTTTTAAGCATTGGCTTTATAGTGAAGCAGTGGGGAGCACAAAATCTCCAGATTGTGCGAAGATTTCCCTAGGCTGTTTCGAGAACACATTATTGAAGAGTGATATAAGTACATGTTATCAATACGTCCGTTATGTTGAAGACATTTTCCTTTTTCTTCAAAGCAAGTCGCAATATTGAGACAAGTTTTATCAATTGTCAATTCTCCGTTTCATGCACTGGCCAATTGGTTAGATCGTATACTTTCGCCATTGCACAAACAACTAATTAATTATTCAGTTTCAGATTTCTTTAAGTTTATTAGCAGAATTAAAAATAGAAACACAAAATATAATATTTTTTGTCTTTCGATTTGATATCTTTGTTTAAAAATGTTTCTATTGCAAAAAATAACATTTTAGTTCAGGCAATAAGCCGAAACATATTAACATTTCCGATTCCAGACCATACACTACAAAAACTTAGTTTACTACAAACGAAGCATGTATGACTTTGGCTAAATGGATGCATTTATAAACAATTCTGATAGTGTGGAGTGAAGCCCCCAATCACTAGTCTAGGTGTAAATTTTCCTAGGCCATCTCGAGAACACTTCATTGTTGAGATGCATAATTAAATGTTCCAATATACGCGTTATTTTGACTAAGCTTTCCTCGATTATCATAGCAGCTCGCAGTAACGTTAATTGCTTCATATTTTCGATAAAACGCACAGAAATATCTAGTTCTGGTCAGGGCATGACATAAATGATATTCTACTGTTCATGTATGTACTACTAAGTAAAGATTTTAATAATAAATCCAAAAGAACTATTTACCAGGAACCAAGATGGTATGCTCAGTATTTACATCATAGGAGGCTTTGTCAATTCAATAAAAATTATCAACAATTCGCGGCTGTTTTTCGAGAGTTGGCATGCAAGTTCGTCCACATTTAATAGACAACGAATATATTAAACCAAAAGAAAATCTAGTCTAATGGCTATCCAAGGCATTTGGCTGAATAATTTCTTAAAAGGCAAAATACAAATAAACAGAATGGTGTCTAGGACTAGAAAATAAAAATTTTGACTTAAATAACGCGTGTTGCTTAGCAACATTAAAATGTGCCTTTTAATTCTTTAAATCAAGTTTGTGAGCTTGACGATCATTCCAATTGTATTTAACCAAACGTCGAACAACGTAGCAAAACTTCCGAAAGTCGCACGCACTGATGCGTTTCGACCTTCCATGATCATCATCAGATTTCGACGGCAAACTGACTAGCAAGGAAAGCGAAATTAGATATGCGGCTCTCACCTCTATTAGTCTGACATTAATTGTATTTGACTGAAAATGTCGGCTGCACAGTTTCCATGCAGTCACGAACATTAACTGTTTGCAGCTTTCGCCACACATATATAAAGCAATACGATTTAAGAATCATTGATTTAAAGATTCATATAATGTATTTCCTATATGTATGTGTGACGAAAACTGCAATCAGTTAATTTTCGTGACTATATAGAAAATGTGCAACCGACATTTCCAGTCAAGTACAATGGATGTGAGACTACTAGAGGTGAGAGCCGCATATCTAATTTTACTTTCCATATATATTTAATGAGGATTGATCCTCGTTAGTCAGTTTTCCCTCATATTCTAATGATGATCATGGATGGTCAAAACGCGCCAGAGCGTGCGAATGGCGGTAGGTTTTCTATGTTGTTCGAAGACACAACACAATAGGATTAATTTTTACTTCAAGCTCGCAAACTTGATTTAAAGAATTAAAAGGCACATCGAATGCTGTTAAAAAAACGCGTGTTATTTAAGTTAAAATATTTGTCTCTAACAGCAATTAAAATAAAACGGCCGTGAATTACGACTTAAAAAATTTGTCAACAATATAACAATATACGCTGTCGAGCATCTTACGTAAATTGATCAACCAGATGCTTAATTGCTCGAATAAATGGACATTGCAACTGAAATTCAAAGTTTGTTGCGCCGGTAGTGGAAATATTTCTAAAGAACAAGCTTTTGTTTGATATATATATATATATATATATATATATCAAGCCCATTACTTAAATAAATTTGTCAATATAACTTAAGAACTGCATAATTTAGAAAATAAATCTGAGAACTTTTTAATTTATGTTTGGAATATGCCATAGACAGGGCTCGAACCTGGGAATTTTTGATTTAGTTTCATTTGCCCTAACCACTGAGCCACTCTGCTACACAGACTCCGAAGCAGACGTGCCTAGATTTGTGTTCTGTCATAGGCTATTTCTAGACAGTAACTGAAGAAATCCCAATATACAATAAAATATAGAATGCTTAATTTATACAGACAAATGAATGTTTATAATGTGAATGCTGCTTACATTCAGATCGAAATCTTGATTTAAATAATTGGTATCATCGCCCGCGTATTAAACGTTCCTTTAATTCAATGTACAATGAATTCTATTAAAGCTCGCATTTCAAAAGAAAGTTCATTTAATTATTTATATGCGCAATTCAATACTTCTTCCAAAGTACTATAATGATAGATTGGAGGTGGTTAATTGGAACTTCAATTCTAAAGATATGCCATACATGCCACACTTAAATGATAGGATAACCAAAATCCATCGGTTAGTATATAACTGGAAATTGCCTGTAGAGTGCGACTGGGTGGCTTAGTGGTTAGAGGCCCAGATTTGAAAACAGTCCTTGGAAAATTCCCGACAGTACGTAAAGTTCAATCGTGTATTAGTTGTTGTGCTCTTACTAAGAAATTAGTTCAAATATGACGAGAAGGATAAACGAAAGACAGCATGAACGGCAAGTATAAACTCGTACACATTAGTTTCGTGTCTACTCTCAACACATTAGTAGGAGCCGGTATTACCTCTTAACCCAATATATATTTAGGTGAGTAATGCGCGAAATTAGGACTATAAAATCTCCTATACGAATGTATACACCCGTAGTAGTGAAGCTAATTATATATAAGGTCTTTGAAAATGCAACTACATAGTTAACACTCTATAATATATATATATATATATATATATATATATATATATATATAAATATATATATATATATATATATATATATATATATACCGAGTCTGTAAAGGGTACCAAATCTATAGCTATTGTGTCAGTACCCAATATCAACATTATGGTACCTAAATGGCACATGGTACTAACCCTATGGAGGCCGAATTGGTAAATGATACCAGAAGGATTGATTTTAATGTATTCTAAACTTCACCAAAATTGAGAATTACAACTATTTCTGAACACCTGTTACTCCAGACAATCCATACACACTGACCCTGATCGATATCACTTATAACATTTCGTGGTAATCATGAAATCATTCAATTACATATGTATCAGTTAATTAATATTTGTGGCAGAGAATTAATATTAATGCATTTGTGTATGTGTTGCGAACCTAGTAACAAATTGGTTCAGTTGTGACCAGAATGATAAACCAAAAACAGCATAAACGAAATGCATAATCTCCTGCCCATTCGTTTCGTGCCTCCTGGCGACTCATTAGTATTAGCCGGTATTACGCCCTTAACCTCGTATATTTGGGTGAAGAATGTGGGAAAATTGAACGGTGCCGTCCTATTTATATATTTATATATATATTGGGTTATGGGCGTAATACCGCCTCCTACTGATGAAACGCCAGGAAGCACGAAACGAATGTGCACGAGATTACACTTTCCGTTCATGTTTGAGCAAATTGGCTTCTAGGTGCGCAACACATAATGCAAAATTGCATATATATTAGTTCTCCTCAACAAGCAGTATCTAACAGTACATGGAGTGTTCTGAGTTAGGATGAAACAAGTCTTTTGGATGAATTGCCTTTTCTACATTATACATGCTTAGTTTATACTGATTAATATATGTTTAAAATGGGACTAGTTTTTACACTAAGAACGCAACCCTGATTTAAGCAATAGAAAAATGGCTTCTTGTAGTAGTTTTTAAGGGTAGGTCAGGATATAGTTAGAACAGATTAACACATTAATTGCAGAGTTAGGGGTAATTTAACAATAATTGTTTGCGCGGGTGGTGGTAACAATTCTTTAAATCAAGTTTGCGAGCTTGAAGTAAACACCAATCATATCAAAAATTTGAATAATTAAGTAAATGTTGCATTACTCTTCGAAAATTAAAAAGATTCACTTTTGATTTCATTTTAAACATTATTCGTGAAATTATGGTTTGAAATGGTGTTGAACAAATTACTTCAAGCATTTTGTTCTAAAAGAAATTTTTTCCCGTCTCTCTCCCTTTACAATTAACAGCTGCATCGGCAAATCAGTTTGTTTGGACTAGTTAGCCAAGTGGGTAGGTAGGTAGCACTTTAACAAGTGATTTTGTTTGCCCTTTCTGTAGACTCTGGAATTTTTCAATTTCATAAAAGATAGCCTTGTCTCTAAATTGTTTGCAGTTGGAATTCTTTGCAATAATCTGCATCACAGCTGTCTACTTTCACACATCATTATGTTAAGCATCTTTTGAAAGAAAACAATAAAGCACGTTGAGACAACACGATTAAATGAGATGCAACAGATAGCACTTTTTGGCCTCATTGCGTCTGAGAAACTATGCAATTGATGTTCTTTCTTATTAATTTACTTCAGTGCGATTTTTCTCTCTGCCTAACTCCTAAAAATAATAGTATTTTAGTAGATTTTATCGTTGTAGTTAAATAGATTCCGTCAGATGGCATACAAATTTTTAGGTCTTAGTTGCGCATTGTTTGGACATCAGACTTCATACGTAGACATATATATATATATATATATATATATATATATATATATATATATATGTATATATATGTATATATATATATATATGATTGGGACAATTTGGCTTAAGTACGCGTTCCACATCAATACGATAGGGCTTTAATACTTATTCCATGCTAAATTAACCCATTGCAAGTCTGCACAATTATGCATTTGTAGAGTACCGAGGGAGACAATTCAAAATTGCAAAGTATGTATATTTTTCCATACGTGAAAACAAAGTGTTTGCCGGAGTATGAGAAATTTGCAAAGTTCATTAAATGAACTACGATTCTGTGCCATCCAAAGCATCAATATACGGTAAATAATATTTGTTGGGAGATTTCATTTTCGTATATGCCACACAACAAGTGGTACTGACGGGGTACCCCTTTGAATTCAACTTCATATATCGTTTAGACTTCGCTGGAAATTTACTCAATGGGTTGCGGGCAATTAGCGGCCAAATTAGCAGGCGTTTCCATTCATATTATGTAAAGTAAATGACGTCCATGAAATGAATAAACATCTTATTTAGCAAGAGGTGACATATTTCATTTTCGCCAAGCTGGCGGACTTATAGTAAACAAAAGTTTTGTATCGTGGAATCGTTTTCTAATTTCGACCAACTGCTATCACTTACGCGAACTAATGCAATTTGTCTGACTTAGATCGTCAGAGCGAAACTGCAAAACCACATATTTAAAAAAAAATCACGATTACTAGATATCTAATTATATATATATATATATATATATATATATATATATATATATATATATATATATATATATTGCATTTTTATATTAGTACAAATTATATGAAAGTAATAGAGTGATTCCACATTGATTCACCAAAGTATAAATAATGAGCATGATAGAAAATTCACAAAAGCAATTGCTTTGATAACTATATCTTGTCAACTCGAGTTATTAACCGACTCCAGTTTCCAATTTTTCGGTTTAGTTAAAACTATAATTGCTTGAAATCTATTAGTACGCCCAGTTATCTGATTAACCAGCTCGTATAAAGTCAACTGTACCGATACATATCGGTTCAAATGTACTGAGTCAACGTTCACGCTATTCTAGACTATTTGTCGTCTTCTAATATGTATGGAATATTTTTTTTAATTGTGAAATAATTTAATCTGCCAATATTAAGAAACGAAGATTTAACGATCATTAAATAGGCCATCTTATACATACCGGGATTTAAAATTTACATAAAACCCACACATGCTCGCATTTTTATTACTGTTTTTTTATTTCCCATGATGAAATTGCATTGTAAATTGAATGATCTCACCAATTTCTGTGGGTCTTGTAAATAAATAATGCTCTTTAGAATGGAAATGTCCGTTCTTATAACATAATTCAAATCCTATTAGGCGAGTTATTCAGTGTAAGTCATGAACGTCATTCAAGTATGAACTCGCATCAGTCCATATATCAGTCAGTCGAATTAATCAAGCTTCTTATGAAATATTTAGCTTATAAATGTATATTTATAAACTTTTCGTAAACTTAGCTTAAATGCATTCCAGTTGGATCCACTTTAGTCAGTTCGCTGTTATGCTCTAGTTATGACCATAAAAGGTTAAAACGCTTTAATACTTACGACTGACGGTAACTAGTGAATACACATATAGTATTATTAACTTAAAATTTCGCATCAATTTCTCAAGACAGAAACACATAATCACAAGCACTCATGCGCACCTTCCTTGTGAAAGAACTTTTTTAGACTCCAAACATGAAAACCGTTTAACAAACGCGGCGACAAAAGCACTGACTAGGTACCCATGCGCGGTGAAAATGTGGCTCGTCCAACAGCATGCATTCAATAGTTTACCACGTTATATTATTACCATTCATTCTACTTGGTTGTAAATTTCGGCTGCATAAATTCTGTGCAGTTATAGCATATTGGCACGTTTGGTTCGAGTCCCACCGGGAACATTTAGTTATAAGTCCGCCTGTTGCAATTGATAGCGTGTCGGAATTCTAATCCGGTGGTTGTGGGTTCGAGTCCCACCGGGAACGTTTAGCTATTCCACATTTGCTTAAATCTGCTATTGTAAATATTGTGCTGTGTATATACGTGAATATGGCCTGATGATGAAATGGGAAATGCTGTTTCGAAGCGTAACCAATCAACGAAGATTAGATCTTACCTAATTTCCAGTGGTTTGTATGAGTAATGTTGATGCCTTGGAAAGAAAGGAACGAATCCACACCCAGAAATTAAGAAAAACCTATAAATGGGGGTGAATCGGTTTTTTGCGAAACTGATATTGCAAAGTGACAACCCGCGAACGAAAATCGCGGAGATTAAACATTTGAAGCTCGCACTGCGCAACCGTTCAAGAAGTTCTTACTATAGGTAAGAAAAAAAGTTCTGCGACACTTACTTCTAGCAGACTCACATAAGTTTATTCTTTGCTTTTGTATATGTTCAGCCCAGATCGCTATCCGAAGTACAACAGGTGGTCTGGTAAAATAATGAATTAAAAACACAACCGACTCTGTTGAATTAAATAGCATTGAAAAGAACTGGTGAAGGACATTCCGATGAGAGCTAGACCAGAATTTGGCGCAAAATAAATAGCTTAATAAAATTCAAGAGACTTCATCACCCTGCGTGAGATTCGTTACAAAAAATAACCAAATGTGGCCTTGTATAGACATGGTTTCGCAGTGACTTCGTTTCATTTTAGGTTTGTTATGGAATAATTTACGTGATCAGAGCATGATACGTCATTAAAGCTCAATTAAGTTATAGTGTTTATTGAATTCTTTTTCTCGGTATATATCCAGGAGAATTGTATGTATCTAGCAGAGGATCCCGATAAACCTTGTGTTAGTGATGACACATACACAGATTTTGTGTTTCAAAATTCATGGTCCACACCAGACACACAGATCCTGAGAATTTTTCATAGTTTTATGCTAAAATAAACCAAGTAATGCACAGGGACATGAAGCTGCATGCTTTCGGCTGTGTTGATGCTCCTTTTAACTTATTTTGACAGTCAAGCCAGTCAAAATATTTTTCTGTTGCTGCTTTAAAGCACGAATAAATTTGTAACGACACAAATCAATCGCCGACATATTGCGTAAATTAAATTCAAATTTATTTACGTTGCACCAATAAGAAAAAAGCAAAATTGCCGTTTAACCACGTTTAACCACGTTTAACCAATAGTATGCAAGTACACATATTGCATGCTATTTAAGCACAGTAATTTACCATGCAATCAGTGGGTCGTACCTGCGTTCTGCCTCGTGTTACACATGTGCGTGCTGTTGGCTGTCAATACCTACGCTGGATATTGATTTGTTTCACCAACAATTGGCAACATTCGTGACTCACCGTGTTGCACTTCAGCCAGCAAGACGAGCCAATTAATGCAGAACTTCAACCAAGTTGTCCACACATGATAACAACAGCAGGAACCACAACCAGAGTCCACCCAAGGAACAGAACATCATCTTACATATATATATAACTTACGCGAACGCCGCCAAGGCCCTCTTAAGGGCCCCATATCAGTAACTAATCTCTATTCAGAGCACCTTAACCGAGTTTGTAACGTCGTACAGCATTTACTTCAAGCCGGGGCGTTTACAAAATTGGCGACCGCGCCAGGATATTGATTATTGTTCTGATTTTTTTGGTATAAATAAAATTGACTTCATTTTTCATCTATTTGGGATAAATAGATTGACATTTGTGTTTTCTTTACCCTGATCGTGGTTTTCTGGGAAATCTGTTGGGTATATATTCGTGGATTTGTGGGAATAATTATAATACATTGTCATCAAAGGCCAACGGGGCCTCTATTTAACTTTCCTACGTACGAAACGGCACCGTACGTACTCGTCAAACTCAACTTCGGATTTTTGGAAACAGTGACTTTTTTGTTCTGCACTTATTCAACTGTGGAAGCTGTTTGTGGGTAAGCGTTTCGTTAAAGTATATTTATATATTTTCATATTGCTTATAAATTTATGCTTTTAAGATCCCGTAAGATTGTTAAAATGTCAGGTCCAATTTTAGATATTGATGTTCCTGTTTGGGATGGAGATAGTGAGATATTTTTTATGCGCGTAGAATCCGCTTTCTCCCCGTTTCCTGATTATGACAGTCATCAAAAACTGTCGAAGGTTTTTGCTAAACTACCTTCTGACTTGCAGCGACGGATTTATCGTAAGCTTGAGGCCATTAGAAAGCTACCTAATCCCATTTTGGGCCTACAAAACGAGGTAGAATCCTTGCTTGGACCCACGGAAACTGAGCAGATAATAAACAAATATGTGCAGTTAGATATGCCAAATCTTGGCCCCATAGAAATACTGAGGGAATTACGGAAACGTTGGTATAAAACCAACATTTCTGACCATGAAGCTAAGGTTGTTTTTATTAACAATCTTCCCCAAACATTAAAACTCTTTGCAGACAGCTCCCCAACACTCTCTCTATAGATGACTTATCTGAGAGATGTGAGTTAGAATATCGGGTTTTGGAACCCAAAGTGAATCCATCATCCTTTTCTTCACCCCCGCAAGATGATAGAATCTCCTCTTTAGAAAGAACAGTGGCGAACATGGCCAAAGTTCTAGAAGGATTGGCCATTACCAAATCCGAGATAAATCAAGTGAATGCTCGACAAAAATTCGTTTCCAAGTCAAATTATAATGGTAGGCGGCGATCGAGATCTCCGCAATCATTTAATAAATATGCTCAAAGAACTGGTGTTATAACCACCAGAAGTTTTTTATGCTTGCCAAGTTTGTCTTTGTCGTTCCGAAGATTTTCCGAATGAGTGTCAATTTCCACAGCTGACGGAGAGGACAACAGACCGCAGGCACAAGGGTGCATCAGCATCGGGAAACGTCTGGCACAGGAAGTAGAAGACCGTACTTTCTGCACATCAACGGCATCAACGGCGCTACAGGGAAGAAGCCAACTACAATTCGACATCCCTGTCGACTCTTTTCGTCCACGCCGAATTTTTCACATAGAGAACCAAACAGACAATACCGGTCGCAATCACCAGCCTACTTGTTTGCATGACCCGGCCAAACAGCCCAACGAACTTCTGCACCTTCTTGATTTCAAAATTGGCGAAGAGTTCATCGTAGACACAGGTGCGGCAGTCTCAGTTCTCAAAGGTGATTCAATGGCCGAGATGTCGCTAGGCGTTCTTCTTGCAACAGCTACAGGCGAGCCATACCAACTTATGGCTGCCAATACCGCACACTCAACATAGGTCTACGACGTGAATTTTCCCACAACTTCATCATTGCCAAGGTCTCACATAATATAATACGCCTTGATTTCCTTCTAAAATTTCGGCTCATTGTTGATCTTGCCAATCAAAAAATCATCGACCCCTCCACCGGACTTGAGCAAAGCTTTTGGACACTTGCCTCCGAGCGTTTGGAGTTACAGGTCATTCAGCCAACCCCAGTGCATCATTCAGCAGAGATATCAGCAGCTCTTCGAAAATACAAATCTCTTTTCGATCTTAACAAATCCGATCTGCGAGTCTCCAACACGATGCATCATATCGTCACAGAAGGACAACCTATTGCACTAGAGAAGCGACCACTGGCTCCTGCTAAGCTGAAAGCTGCCCAAGAAGAATTCTCAAGGCTTTTGGAAGAGGGAATCATCAGACCATCGAAAAGTCCATGGGCGTCACCACTGCACTTAGTCTCTAAATCAAGCGGATCGTACAGAGCCTGTGGAGACTACCGTAAGCTAAATTCAGTGACAAAATATGATGCATATCCTATTCCAAATATCAACACTTTACTTGAAAAACTCAACAGCAGCAATTTCTTCTCAGAAATTGACCTCAGACAAGCGTACCATCACATACCGGTAGCACCAGAGGATATCGAGAAAACTGCAGTCATCACTCCATTTGGCCTTCTTGAATATCTTTACATGCCTTTTGGACTCAAGTGTGCTACTCAGACATTTCAAAGATTCATAGACAACATACTTCGCGACGACTCTGCTTATTGTATGTCATATCTAGATGACATTATGATATTCAGTCCAGATCTAGAATCTCATGCGAAACATCTACGAAATGTCCTCTCACGCTTATCCAACCACGGACTCAAGATCAACTCTGACAAGACACAGATTGCAGCTTCATCGGTCGACTTCTTAGGGCATCGTATCACGGCCCAAGGTATTCAACCGTTGTCGTCAAAAACGAATTCAATCAAGAATATCAAGTCACCAAGGACTTTGAGCGATTTGCAGAAAATCCTGAGAGTACTAAACTATTATCGCAAGTTCCTTCCAGGCCTTTCAAAACAACTTTATCCTTTATGCAGGCACCTACGGAACCGAAAAGGACTTAGCAAGAATTCCATCATTGCTTGGTCATCCGAAGACGAGGAATTACTTCGACTTGCCATCAACTCGTTGGCAAATGCCACAATGCTAACGCATCCAGATTTCGAAAAGCCATTTCTACTCACGACAGATGCTTCTGAATTCGCTATTGGAGCCACTTTGGAACAAGAGATCGACGGAGTTCGGAAGCCTATCAGTTTTCTACTCGCGTACTCTCCAACCAGTAGAAACGAGGTACGACACTTTCGGCCGAGAACTTCTCGCCATCCACGACGCAGTGCGCCATTTTATCAGCATCATTGGCGGTAGCAGATTTGTTGTTTTCACAGATCATGCACCACTAGTTAGCGCACTTCGAAACGCAACTTCATCTATCGCCAAATACCCTGCCAGAGTGGAAAGACAGCTTTCTCGTCTAAGCGAATGGCAATTTGACGTCTTTCACGTCAAGGGCAAACAGAATTTCATTGCAGATGCCCTGTCTAGGCCAGACGTCTCTCTACAACCACCTTCACCGTCACCATTCACTGTCAACTCCGTGGCACTCAGTGAACCTGCACTAACACCAACTCTCCTGCGAACTGAACAATGCGGTGACATTCAAATTCAAAGATCAATAGCCCGTCACCCAACCAAGTTCATATGCCGTCTGTGGGAAGGCTTACCAATTGTTTATTTCATGGGTACGCAGCCCAACAAACCAGTTCTGCCGACCAGCCTTCAGAGAAAAGTTTTTGATCCAATTCACTCAATTTCTCACCCAGGAAGCCAAGCGACTGTCCGACTTCTTACAGATCGTTTCTGGGGTCACAGACTTAGGCAGAATGTTAAACGATAGGTCTCAGAGTGTGCTATTTGTCAGAAAAACAAGATCACACGACACACTCGTTCAAAGTTGCAACATTTTCGGTCTACTTCTCGCCTAGCCATCGTCCACATCGACATAGTTCATCTGACAAAGGTTCAAGGTTTCAGCTACCTTCTAACTATGATCGATAGATCTACACGGTGGCCTGCGGCATTACCTCTTGGCACCATTTCTGCAGACGAAGTAACCAACGGTTTTATCTCTGCATGGATATCCAATTATGGTGTTCCCAATGGGGTCATCACGGACAGAGGCACTTGCTTCTCATCTGATCGTTTCAAAACCACTTTGCGGTACATGGGATGCATCTTACGCCAGACGACTGCCTACCATCCCCAAGCTAATGGCATGGTAGAGAATGCATAGGGAACTCAAAGCAGCTTTAGCATCCTCGTCCATTAATGGCAACTGGGTCGATGCACTACGTTTAGTTCTGCTTGCCATGCGTTCCCGTACTCGTGAATCCATTAAAACGTCTGCGTCACAACTCTTGTATGGCGTGGATCTACGCCTGCCTAGTCAGCTCCCACGTCTACTACCGGCACAAGATGACCCACAAGACGAAGCTACTCGCCTTCGACTTCATTTCGGTAACATGTCCGAACAGCAGCCGAGACACACGCCTCGTCCAGTCTTCGTTCACCCACAGCTCCCCAGCTGCAAGAGAGTACTCGTTCGCAACAATAATGCTGTTGCACCACTACAACCCAAGTATCGCGGTCCTTACCCGATTTTGCTCAAACAACCCAAATACTTCATCATTATGCAAGGCGCTACACCGACATCAGTAAGCATAGACAGGTTGAAACCGTTTATCGAACCACCTGATCTTGAGAGCGTTCAACCTTCTACACACGTCTCAGGCTCCGTCTGCCCACAATCTCAATAACCTGCTTTTTATAACGCGTAATTAATTTTTTTTAAACATTAACATTAACTATAAAATTTTTTTAACCTTTTATTATTTTTAGTATTTGTCTCACGTGGCATAACCAGCTGTTCTTAGCTAACAATTGTGTAGCATTTTTGAACAGTTCTTTGTTATTATGCCATCTCTGAGGCAATGTTCGTGTACATATTTTTATGCAATTACCTTTGATTTTAATGTATATATTTTACATTATAATGTATTTCTCACACATGACATTACACTGCCTATTTTGGTATGACCAGCTAGTTAGAGCTAACGCTTTCGTGTAGCAACACTAAGTAGTGATCAGCTTCATATCATGGTACAGGCCACATTCAATGCATATCTCAACTTTATCTATTTCACAAAGACCACTCTACAAATGTCATGACCACAACGTCGAACACTCTAGCTCCTTTGGTCGTATACAAACACATTGACAACGATCCAACCTGCTTAGGTTTTTATCTTAAACCTAGCAAATTCAGAGGCGATTTACCTCGAAATCTTCACGCTGCGGCTCCAAAAACTTACACTGCTCCATTTTGCCTCACGTGCTATGACCGACCACTAGAGCTAACAATTTGTGTAGCAATTCCTAGTGGTTACCTGGCATCATTACATTGTTGAAACAACCAACAAGCATATTTAAGCCCAGCACTTATGGTTCATCATATTTTTGCTTAACTTGGTTCGAACTCTGTCATACATTTCTTATCTAGCCTCGCAGAGAGGAATATTTTTTCTTTTTTTCTTAGAGGAAAGTGTTGTAACGGCACAAATCAATCGCCGACATATTGCGTAAATTAAATTCAAATTTATTTACGTTGCACCAATGAGAAAAAGCAAAATTGCCGTTTAACCACGTTTAACCACGTTTAACCAATAGTATGCAAGTACACATATTGCATGCTATTTAAGCACAGTAATTTACCATGCAAGTCAGTTGGTCGTATCTGCGTTCTGCCTCGTGTTACACATGTGCGTGCTGTCGGCTGTCAATACCTACGCTGGATATTGATTTGTTTCACCAACAATTGGCAACATTCGTGACTCACCGTGTTACACTTCAGCCAGCAAGACGAGCCAATTAATGCAGAACTTCAACCAAATCGTCCACTCGTGATAACAACAGCAGGAACCACAACCAGAGTCCACCCAAGGAACAGAACATCAACTTACATATATATAACTTACGCGAACGCCGCCAAGGCCCTCTTAAGGGCCCCCATATCAGTAACTAATATCTATTCAGAGCACCTTAACCGAGTTTGTAACGTCGTACGGCATTTACTTGAAGCCGGGGCGTTTACAAATTTTTCAGTGAAAAAAGGCCTTATATTTGACCGTTCACTTAAGTATAAATTTATAACTTGACTCTTTCAATTCAAAATATTTTATACAAGTGGATAATTTTATGCCTTTAATTTTAAAAGCATATTATATAGCTTCCAACAGATCAAATAGAGACTTCAGCTGCGCCGTTACAATTGATAACATTAAAACTAATTGTTCCACAGCTGAGGTCGAAACAAATTATT
>JAQBSW010005565.1:0-56249 GCA_029291075.1 Eudiplozoon nipponicum
AACCATACATATTATGTATATCTAAATGTACATATAAGAAAACATGAGTGCTTCTCACAACTTATATAAGAATCTAAATATATATATATATATACGTTTAAAAATTATATATATTGTGTATATCTAAATAAGCATAAAAGTGTTCGTATAGGTGTATGAGTTCACCACACATCTTATATGAATATAGAGAATCATTCATATATATGTCTCTACACAGTATATATAATACATATTTAGATAAATATATAAGCAATCTTGTGAGTTCCACCCACATCTTATATAAATAGATAATATTCATCCGTATATAATTACGTACACACGCCATATAAAATATGTATATCTAAATAAACATATAAGCAACCATGTGATGTCCTCCCAGATCTTATTTAAATATTTACATTTCTATCCTTATATATATATATATATACTTGTACAACCTATATATTATACATATATCTTATTCAACATATGAGTAATTAAGTAAGTTCTTCCAAAGCACACGACTCACTACAATTATAGTATATCAGCTAAAATAAACTTTTCTAACTCCATTAATTTGTTCTGTTTACCAACTCAAATTTATAGCTGCGGACTCTTTGTTGGGTATGATATCAAACCTGATTCCTCCAATCTACGTGACCCGGAATTATATAAGGATTCATTAATTATGGGCCTAATGATTGTTCAACATATGTCACATTCATGACGTTCATTCCAGATTTTGTTTCAAGTGATTAACTAATGAACATTGTTAATATATTTAGGTTGCATAATGCAGTCCTTTAACATCCAACCCAGTTTATCTTATGACCTGTCTCCGTTGAGTGCCTGACAAGATCTGATCAATGACTATGTAAATATTTGCATGCCGTTTTATGTTCCTGTCTACGAAATTTCAAGGTACCAAGGTTTAACCGACATATGGGTGCTATAAATAGTCCCACATAAGAAAATTGTTGAATTAAATTGAATTATGACAGCACTGCGCAAGGAACAACAGCATTTAATCCATGTGAATGTCTAAGAAAAAATATCTCACATCTCCAGAAGCCTCATCAAACTACAACGAAGGTCATTTATGACGCCCGATGAGCCCAGTATCATCAGTTAGACAGACCATGTAAATTTTAAACATACATTATTTCAAAATTTCAGCAAGACCATCAGTTTATAGCGAATGTGTCTCAAGAATCTAGATAAGGTTATTGTCATCAACACAGAAGGCATTTAAAAGAAATTATTCTCATCGAAATAGTACGATGGTGGTGCGGGGAGTTTGAAATTCTGTGTATCATCAGTGCTTTAGAGCCTTTGAATTTTAATGAAATATTATACAGCTCTCCAGAATACCATAAAAATGAAAAGAAGTTAATTTAAAATGAAAGATACGATTCGTGCAATCGGTTCAACAGGCCAAGTTAGTTAATGGGAGGTAAAATTTCCATTTTTGATGGAGCAATGAAGTAATACCGAAATGAATTCTGACGCCAGATATTCAAAGTATTATAAGACCAATAGTCGCTGTGAATCTATTAGCCAAATCTTCTAAAAAATTCTACTAGACATTAAAAAATCAATAATTTGACCCAAGAAATTAGGCATAATACCTTTATTAAAAAACACCATTTGAATTATAAACATAGGTCTATCTAATATTTAAAAAGATATTTAAATTTAAAATTAAGCTTGTTCATATACCTATATGCCCACAGATCTATCTAACCTCTATCAAACACTTTCTAAAAAACTTTCAATTTTAAATGAATCTGGCTCATGTACATAGATGTGCACAATTCCATCGGTAGGAAAGGCCATGTGAATTTTTCATACAGGTCTTTTTAATATGTTTCTTTCTTGTTTCAGCGGAAGACCGGAAACTCAACAGCCCTACCGATCCACCAACGGTTTGCTTCGGACATCGACTCCCCCTCGTCTTCCTTCAATCACAACCTCGTTCTACGGACGCTATTGACCCCTGCAAGACTCTCTCGCTTCAATCTAATAGACTCCATCCAGGTCTATGCTACGCTCCATCAACTCAATCTACACGACAAAGGACTCCATCGGTCGACGTCTGCCTCCGGTCCGCCATCATTTTCGATCTCACACTTGAACTCATCTGTCCGGACCCAACCTACCCCGCTTGGATGCTCTGACACTTCATGGACTAACTCCAATTGATCTTGTCTAGTCAAATGGAACTTCGTTTTTTTTTCACCAGATTGAACTATCTTGATGTTAATGATAACTTTTCCCTTCATCAACTCCTCCCCCCTGCTATTAAATACTTTGCTAGTCACAATTCCATTCACCTCCACATATCCTACCCTTGATTTGTTATTTCAATGGTCGGGCCAGTTGGCCTTTGATGCCAAATAAATGTTTTCTTCTTCTTCTTCTTCTTCTTCTTCTTCTTCTTATTATTATTATTATTATTATTATTATTAATAATAATAATATTAATATTATTATGTTTACAAGCTCTATTAATTTAAAACGAAGCTGACCAACGAACCTAGATGCGCACAGATTAATCCGTAGAAAAGACCATTTGAAATTTTAATACAGATTTCTTTTACGCTTCCACAATAAATTTTAATTTAAAATAAACCTGTACAATGTACCTAGATGCGCACAGATTCATCGTAATTATTGCCTATTTGAATATGGGATAAAAATCTTTTTAGAACATCCACAAGATCTTTCAATTTAAAATGAAATTGGCCAATTTATTTAGATGCGCACAGATTCGTCGCCAGTATAGGCCATTCGATTTTTCAATAAAGGTCTCTCAATTTAAAAGGAAACTGAATCAAGTAGCTTGATGCTCACTGCTCAAACGGTAGTGAAGGACACGAGAATTATTAATACAAGTCTTTCTAACACATCTGAAAGAAAATTTTACGTAAAATGAAGCTTGCCCATGTACTTTGATATGCACAATTTCATCGGTAGAAAAAGCTTTATGCATATTTAATATAGGGCTTTCTAACGCTTCCACAAGAAATTGTAATTTAACAGGTAGCTGGACAATGTAGCTAAACGTGCACAGTTTCATCGATAGTAAAGACCATTAGAATATATAATAAAGGCATTTATAAAAGTTCCACATGTTCTTTTAATTTAGAATGAAGCTGGCTCTAGTAACCTGATGCGTTCACTTCCATTGGTCTAGAAGGACACTTGAATTATCGACATAGATCGTTCTAACAATTCTACAAGAACTTTCAATTTCACATGAAGCCAGCCCATGTATATAAATATCCTCAGATTCATCGGTAGAGCAGGCCACGTAAAGTTTTGATACAAATCGTTCTACCACTTCCACTAGAACTTCAACAATTTAAATTTAACTTGGTCCACGTTCCTATATTCACGCGGATTCATTGGTAGAGAAAGCCACATGAATTATTAAAACAGATCTTTCTAGCATTTCTACAAGAACTTTCAGTTTTACATTAAGCTGGCCCAAGAACATGGATGCACATCTTTCCATCGGCTAAGAAAGACAAAGAGATTTATTAATATAGGTCTACAGTTTCATTGGTAGACAAGGCATTGTGAGTTTCCATTATAGGTCAATCTAAAACTTATACGAGAAAGTTCTGTTTAAAAAGAAGCTGGCCTACGAAAGTTGATGCGCACAGTTCGATTGGTAGAAAAGACCACGCGAATTGTTGATACAGATCTTTATAACACTTTCAAAAAACTATCAATTTAAAATGAAGCTGCCCCATGAACATAAATGACAACGGTTTCATCGGTAGAGAAGTCCACGTGAATTAGTTGTAAAGGTCTTTGTAACACTTCGTCAAGAACTTTCAATTTGACATGAAGCACGACCATGCATATTGATGCGCACAATTACATCGGTAGAAAAGTGTTTGTGAATTTTTCCTATAGATCTATGTTACATTTCCACAATAACTAAAAATTTGAAAGGAAGCTGGCCCATATACCTAAATTCGTACAGATCCATCGGTGAAAATAACATGCGATTTATATATATATATATATATATATATATATATATATATATATATATTATTTCTACAAGATCTTTCAATTTAACATGAAACTGGCCCATGTATATAGATGCCCAAAGTTCCATCAGTTGAGCAGGCCATGTGAATTATTAATACATGCTATTTTAACACGCCAACAAGAAAATTCAATTTGAAATGAAGCTGGCCCGGTTAACTGGATGCGCATTTCTATTGGTAGAGTTGGCTATGCCAATTATTGATACAGATCGTTCCAACATTACCAAACGAAATTTCAATTTTAAATGAAGCTGGCCCAAGTAACTGGACGTGCGCATTTTAATCGGTAAAGAATGCCACGTGATTTATTGCTATAGATCGTACGAACACTTCTAGAACAACTTCAAATTTAGAATGAAGTTGGCCTATTTACAGTGATGCCCACAGTTCGATCGGCAGAGAAGGCTACGTGAATTATTAATACAGATCGTTATAGCATTTCTACCAGAAATTTCAATAGAATATGAAACTGGCCCACGTATTTCCATGGGTAGTGGAGGCTACGTGAATTATCAATGAATATCGTTCTAAAAGCTCATCAAGGGATTTTACTTTAAAATGAAGCTGGCCCTTCTAGCTTGACGCCCACAGTTCGATCGGTAGAGAAGGCCACGTGGATCATTCAAACGGTTCTTTCTAGCACTTCCACAATTATTTTCAATTTAAAAGGTGGACACTCTTCCATCGATAGAGAAAGACATGAATTAATAGTACAGATTTTTATAACATTTGTAGAAATATTTGCAACAAAAAATAAGGCTGCCCCACTTTTGTATATGCGAGCAGTTACAACGGTAGAGAAAGTCATGTGAATTGTTGATACAGTACTTTCTAACACTTTTACAAGGACTTTTAATTTAGCATGAAGCTGGCCCATGTACATAGATCCCACATTTTTATCGGTAGGAAAGTCCAATTGAATTTTAAATATGTCTTTCTAACATTTACAAAAAAACATTCAATTTAAAATGAAGCAAGCCCATGTGCATAGATGCGTACAGCTTCACTGGTTGTAAAGGCCAATTGAATGTTTCATATAAGTCTCTGTAACACTTTCACAATGACATTCAATTCAATTTGAAGCTGGCCAGTGTACATAGAAGCCCACAGATTCATCAGTATTGCTGGCCACGTGAATTATTCATACAAGTCGTTCTATTACCTCTACAATTACTTTCAATTTAAAATGATCCTGGTCCATATTCATAGATGCGCACAGTTTCATCGGCAGTATAATTCATTGGAATTGCTTACATTGGACATTCTTCCAGTTCCCCAAGATTTCAAAATGAGATTAGCCCATGTATGTTGATGTGCAAAATTTCATCGGTAGAAAATAGCACGTTAAAATAGCATATAGGCTTCTCTAACATATTCACAATAAATTGAATGCAGAATGAAGTTGGCCTATGTACCTAGATGCGCAAACTATCGTCAGCACAAAAGGTCATTTGAATTTTTGACATAGGTCGTTCTTACAATTCCACAAGAATTTTCAATTCAAATTGAATCTGGCCCATGGACCTGATGCGCTCATTTTCATCGATATAAAAGGCCATTTTTATTTTTAATATAAGTTTTTCTAACACATACAAAAAAACTCATTTCAAAACGCAACTGATCTATCTAACCAGATGCGCAAATTTTCATTCCTAGAAAAGCCATTTGAATTTCTTACATAGGTCCTTCTTACAATTGCACAAGAACTTTCAATTCAAAATGAATCTGGCTCCTATACTTATATGCACACATTTTCATTTGTACAAAAGCCAATTGAATTTTTGACATAAGTGGTTCTTACAATTCCATAAGATTTATTTTCAATTCGAAATGAATCTGGCTCACGTACCTAGATGAAAACAGTTTCAATTGTTGAAAAGTCATGTGAAATTTTCGAGGCATTTTATTCAAAAACATCCTTAAGACCATTCAAAATAGAACTAATTTTATCCTAGAAATAACATACGAATATTTTCGTCAGTATTAAATGGTGTGAATGTTTGACACATTTTATTCAATCTCTTGCACATAAATAAGCCGCAAGTTTATCTAATCGTGGTGTAATCGATACAAAAGGCCAGTCTAAAAATGCATGCGAGTTCTAAGGAATCATTATTCTATTCATCTACAAGACCACTAAATGTAGTAAAAAAAGTGAACCAAGAAACCAAACAATATTAGCGACATCAGTGCCAAAGCTTGAGTGACTTTTGAATTGGCATTAATTTATTCCTTCAGAAGTCCCTTCAAAATAGAAAGATGTTTACCTTAGAATGCAGATACGCTCAGATTTCGGTACAAAAATTCCTAGTGAATCTTTACAACATATTTTCATCACACTTCCACAATAGCCTTCAAAGAAGCAAGAAGGAGACTCATAAAATTTGAATAACCATAGTGTCATCAATACAACAAGTTATGTAAATCATTAAGAAATTCTATTCTACACATCCGTAAGTACAACCAATTTATTACGAATGTGATTTTTGACGCCAGACTAATTTAGTGCCAGCAGTACAACAGGAGATGCGTATGTTCAAGAAAAAATATTTTGCATCTCATAAGTCTAATCAGACAACTAGGAATAACGACTTATGACGACAGATAAGCAAAGATTCATTAGTACTACAAGCGATGTGAATTCTTAAGAAATAATATTCTTCATCTGTTGTAGGCTCATCAAACTGTTACGAAGGTTACTGATGTTTCCAGATGTCATCCCTGCAAAAGGTAATGGGAATTTTTGAGACAACATTCTAACACCACTTAAAAGCCATAAATACAAAACGATGTTAATCTATTTTAGGCATTTTACTATTAGCACAACAGGCTAAATGATTTTATTGTTAATAAAATTCCACAGACAACAACGAAGGTGATTTGTGTCCCATGATATACACTGTACGGTCATAAAATCAGATGTTGCGATCATATAAGAAACAATATTTTACACTCCAACAAGATCCATGAACCATCTACTTAGTTGATTTAATTCTCGAGATAAGTACAATCTCGCCAGAAAAACAGATCATGTTATTTTTTAACAAAATGTATTCTACTTCTCTAAAAGCCCATCAAAATAGTTCGAATGTGATTTATGAAGCATGATAAAAATAATATCAATAGGAAACGAGCCGTATGAAATGCTGTGACTCATAATTATAATATTAATAAAAGACCATTAAAAAAAGAGCGAATATGATTTAGGAAGCCAAATACATAAAGTGACATTCGTACAAAAAACCATGTGAATTTTTATACCACATTATGCTAACACGTACATAAATCCCACCAAAATAGAACAAAGGTAACCGAAGAAGCCAGATATGCATAGTGTTATTAGTGCAAGTGTCATGTGAATTTTTAAGACCACTCTATCAATAAAAAAACCCGTACTAAGCTAGCAAAATCATTTATAAATCCTGGTACACAAGAAAACCTGTTCAAATTAATTTTTGCTAATACGATTCTACATCGCTGGAAGATCCATATAAAATACGAACGTGAATTAAGAAGCCAATCACGTATATTTTCATCAGTAAACCGGAGAGGTGAATATGTAATAAACAATATTTCGCATCACCGATACACCCATCAAATTAACATCACAGTAAATTATGACGCCAGATTTTCAAGATACCATCAGGAATCTGTGAATTACATCTTCTGGTTATGCTATACTACCATTCCAGAAATCTTAATAGCACGATGGTGATATGAGATAATATACGCGATCTATAATCAGTGCAACAGGTGATACAAACATGTTTGACATAATATTCTACCTCTCTAAAACGCCTATAATTAAAACGAAGATGATTGTTGAAGTCGAATATGAATTTTGCCACTATTACAATAATCCGTATGAATTTTCAAGACGTAATATTCAACTACACCAGAAAGTTCGCTAAAATAAATCGATGGTAGTCTGAGAAAGCACTTACACGTTTTACGATCAGTAAAAGACACTACATGAATTACAAAGATATAACATTCTACCACTATTTAATACCTGTCCAAATGGCATGTGTTTTAACTTCAGTACAACGGACCTTGACAATTTTCATGATAAATTGTTTTGCCACGAGAAATTAACCATCAAAACAAGACAAAAATTATTTTTGAAGTTGCATACACATTATATCAGCAGAACAGCTGGTCATTTGAATTTGTATTGCATAACATTCTACCACTGCAAATGACAATTCAAATTTGTATGTAAGTGATATATGAAGGCCGATACGCGATATTTAATGAGTGCAAAAGGCATTGAAAAATTTTTATTGATAATATTCTACCAATAACCAAGGCCCATCGAAATATATTGGAAGGGATCAACAAAGCACAAATGGCGTTGTGTTATCAACAAAAAAATTTATCAAAATTTTTGGACAATATATTCTGCCGTCCTGCGTGTCCCAATGAAGTATAACATAGGAGATTTATGATGCCGGAAATGCATTGAATCATCAGTTTAACCGGTCATGTAAATGTTTGTGACGTCAAATTAGTGCTTTCCACAAGGTCCAGCAAAATAAAATGATGAACACTTGTGAAATCTTGTTACAAATAGAAATGCTTATTTTAAAATTAACTTTATTGTATTATCAGAAAATTAATGGATCCTTATTGATTATTGATAATTAATTCTGCAGAAATTTTATATTTTTTGACATTATTGCAGTTTCTTTATACAGATCTCAGTTTATGCTTAAAATCTATGCAATTTATCTGAAATTAACTTAAAATTGATTTTAATTTTGCAATCGAAATACCATTTTACTATGTTGGGTATCCATTGCGTCTTCACCAAAATGTAATTCATAGCTTCTTTCAAGCATCTCACTCAATGAAATTTCATGCTATATGCTAAACTCAAATAAGCTTTTTAATAAAGAGTTGAAACTTTGTTGACTGCACCAGTGTTGATATCTTTTGCTTAAATAAATTTTGAGGATTTCAGAAAAGACAACTAAACTATACATCAGATAAATATTCATATTTGTGGAGAGATAATATGGAAAAATTATTTCGAAAAGGACTAAAAGGATATGCGAAAATCCGCATTAACGTCATCTATAATCTCATGTACGCATGCAATTTGCTCTTAAAAGCGACTCATTAGCTAGGTCCGGTACTGCGCCAAATATCCACTACATATTTGGTCAATGAACCTTGGACAATTAAACGGTAAACTCTCTTGAATGAGCTTACACTCAAATACTAATTGAGATACTTTCAGAAGATGTCATTGGCAATTCGATTTCAAGGACATCACTACAATATATATATATATATATATATATATATATATATATATATATATATATATATATATATATATATATATATATATATATATATATATATACCAAGACTGAAAATGATACCAACACAAAATTTCTAGCAATAATGAATCTGTAAATAATAAAAATGCATCATGTTGACATAAAGGCCAAATTCCAAATAAAAAGCATATTTTAATCAATTTTTAATTGTTTTTAGTCCAGCAAATCCAAACAATCTGGTGTCGATCAAACTATATTAACACATTTCCTGCTAACTATTAAATTATTTAATGAAATTTTTTATACCAATATATATTTTCTTGCGTAGAACAAATTTATAAACTATTGTGTACTAGTTATTTTATGTCGAGGGCGAAATATTTTAAATGGGGCCAGAATGACATAAAAAAAGTTAACATGAACGGAAAGTATCATCTCATTTACACATGATTTTCGTGTTTACAAACGACTCATCCGTAAGGCTGGCACCACACTATATCTTCCATACTTCAGTAAATTGAAGTAATAATGGATTTAACTGCTTATAAATTTGTCGCGTTATCCACCTTTTGATGCCGAGAACGTTCTTATGGTCTTATCTAAGGCTGACGTGAATACAGCAGAAAGTCATCATAGAATTGCACGAATAAAATGAAGCAATCAGAACAAGGATAGAAGAAGCATTCGAGCCCCAGAAGTAAATATGAATTAATAAATATTTTCATTTTTTAATAAATGGACGCGCATGTTGCGAGAAAATCTTATAAATAATTGGTTAAAAATAACACAGCTGCATTGAGCAAAATCATTTTTGACGGATTCGAAGGCACAAATGAATATTATGGCTGTGGATTTATGGTTTAGTAAGTCTAAGCTGGACGACATATTTATAGTTAATTCTGAAGAAATCTGCATAAAACACCAAACTAATATCTATGAAGTCAACAGAAGTATACTGAAGCGAAACTTCAAAGTTAATTCATCACATATAATATATAGTGAGCAGATAAGGTTTGTCAACACATTAGTTTAAAAGCTATCGGCCTCTACATAGCAGAAGCACTACGCTTTTCAATTTAGTGAATCTGTAGAGGGTCCTAGCAAAACAGATTTAGGGATAAGCTGAATTTAACCAACAATGGTAATCACAAATTATTCTAAATGAGCAATACAGTCTCCTCTACGAATGCGTATTTATGCAATTATTGTGTTAAATTTTCTATGAAGCTCAAAGTACCCCTTACAATTGCAAAGACAGAAAGAAATTTCATCACTTACGAGAATCGTTTCTTTCTCATTCCTTCTCAACTATCTATACATTCACATAAATAAATTTAAAAGTAAAACAAACAAAAAAATTAGACTGGTAGAGAGTTTGAATTAAGGGACCGAACAAACATTTGTGTGCGTCACATCCAGTTCTGTTTCAATACCCGAACAAAGAATCACTCCTTGCATAATTTACGCCTCATTCTGTTTATCCGAAGAACTATATAATTCACTAAAACATTTATTTTAGTGAAATTGTTGTAAAAATTAAAGGCAAACACTGAATAACATACGTGGTATGCTAAAATGATATGTTCCGCACTGCATACATGCAATCCTAATTTTATTTTAACCAGACGTTTAGGTAGAAATCTGCCTTCATTCTGCTTATTAACCGCCAATACCTTTAAAGGTGATCTTTCAACAGATTGGTATTGCTTCATTCTTAACAAATTCTTCTTTTCAAAACCGAAAATGTACCACGAAATCACACCAAAATAAATCCTGATAGTTATTTGCTTATATATCCAGTGACTCACCTACAGTCTTTTCAAAACGATTTCTCTTACTTTAAAATACACAGAAAGCTCTAGACCAAAAACTAACATAGACTCATATCTATACGATTTTAGATATACGTTATTTGCCGGAACTCAAATGGTCCACGGTGGTTAATTGCTCTGGGTTGAATTTTGAAAGATTTTGTTTTCATCTATGGTGTTTCTTCCATTTTTATTAGACTCTAGTTTTTGCGACAAGAAGGTAACACACATTCAGAGAGAAATTATACAGAATATATCTTTATTGATATTTACATCGATATGCCAATTGGCTTTTTCAAAATGAGTTCTCCCATTTTCGAAAACATAATAATTTAGACCACCATAAAACGCAGATTTGCAATATTTGCCATTTAGATTTTTAATATTTGTTGAGAACTGTATAATTTGGCGCATTGCAAATGTTCTGAGTCGATTTTGAAAGATTTGAATTCAGAGTTTGGTGTTGTTCCACTCACAAAAATTTCCTCATGATATTATTTGATTGGCAAAATCCAAGATCCTATATTGAACAGACCAAGTAATTCATATTAGAATTAATTAATATTTCTGCTATTTGGTGTCAAAAAGATTACGTACCATAAATTATTCCTAGGGGATTTTTACATGCGGTGTTTTTTTCCATTTTTGGTAGACTATTCCTTGTGTGACAGACAAGGTGTTACACACAGGCCGCAAAATTCGTCCTGATATTTGGTTATTCATAGATCAACAGAATTTACAGACGTCTTTTAATGGTTAATTTGTCCTTTCAATAACGCATAAAATTCTAGACATCAACTAAAAAGGAATTATATTAATTTCAGCCTAACGTTTCGCTATTTGTTGGCAACAGGAAAAATCAATGCTCCACGAAATGTTCTCAGTCACTTTTGAAATCTTTTGCTTTCATCGGTTGGTTAACTTTCACCTTTAAAATCCCTTGGTTTTGCACCAGAGGTAGTATCAAACATTCACCCAAAAATATTTCTTCACATTTCTTGATTAATGTTACCATAAATCCGCCTGATGTATTTTTAAAAATAAATTCCTCTTTCAACATCATCGAAATTTATAGACAACCAAAAAACTTAGTTTCGTATTAGTTGCTATCTAGATGGAATAACCCTTGCACAATATTATGTTATGAATCATTTCCCAAAAGATTTTGATTTCACTGTTTAGTTTTGTTCAAATTTTAATAAATAATGGGGTATCACACACCCCAATATAACTCTTGATTTTACTTGTTTGATATTTCCATCAATACGCCTGGTGTTTTTTACAAAATAGGTACTACACCTTTCAAAAACATGGAATTTTTAGATCACCAACTAAAGCAGGTTCGCTTCAGTTGCAGTTGACATTTTCACTTTTTTTGTAAACTAGAATAAACCATGAAAAATAAAATTTTCTGAGTCGATTTTTGAAATAAAATTATTTAAGTTTTGTTTTTTAAATAATTAGTTACTGCACAGGTGTTCGTAACAAATATTTAAGTTAAGATGACGAGATTGAAGTTAACACCAATCTCATTGTATTTAACCAATCGTCGACTGGTTGTATTATTGCGATGTTGTTAAATTAAATGGGATCGGTGTCTACTTCAAATTGATCGATAATTTGAGTCATCCACCCGTAAACGTTTTCAATATCAGCCCTCGCCATTTCAACAAGAAGACTTTGGGTTCACAGATTGGTTCTGCTCCATTTAAAATCGATTCACCCTTATGCGGCATAAGTGGAATAACACATTCAGCACAAAATTATTCTTGTGATTTCTTGGTTGAAACTTCAAGTGACGTGCATGTTGACTTTTTCAAAACCATTTCTCGTTCTTTCATCAACAACGAAAATGTTATACCCAGAACTAATGCAGAATCGCATGAGCTGCAGGTTCGATGTCGTTTTATGAAAATTGGAATAATCCATGCTCCATATAATGTTATCAATTGATTTTTGAAATATATTGTTTTCACATGATGGTTTTGTTTCAATTTAATAGATTCAATATTTTGCAAAAGAGAAATCACGCACACACAACCACTAAAATTATTCTTCATATTTAATTGTGGATAATAAGGGCTTCCTTCGAGTCGTCTTTTTCAAGATCTGTGTTCTTTTATTCAAAAACTCAACATGCTCATACCTGTTGCTCTTTAGATTTTTTGCGTCAAAAGAGGTATCTCAAACTCACCCCAAACTTCGTCTTTACATTTCTTGATTAATATTTCGATCGACTCACCAGAAACCTTTTTCAGAATCAGTTCATTCCTTTCAATAACACCAAGAACTCTTGACAACCGATCAACAAAGTGTCGTGTTTTACGTTGTTTTCTTGAAAACTGGAAAAATCTACTGACAATATAATTTTCTAATTCGATGCTTTATAGTTTCCAATCCAGTGTAGTCTTGTTCCGTTTTCAAAAGTAGCTTGCTTTTGCAAATAAAGAGGCAAAAATTATATTCACCAAAACATTTTTGGGATATTTCTTGGTTGATTTTGTAAACCACCCAACATACATTTTGTCAAAATTAACTCTCCTCCTTTCCACACCAAGAAAAATTCTGAACAATCATTTAACACGGATTCGTAACAGTTGAAGTTGTGGTCATTGATATTTTTTTAAATTGAAATAATCCATGCACCATATCATATTCTTAGTCAATTTTTGGAAGATTTTCTTCAATTTTTAATTAAATCTTCCTTATGCGACATAAAAAATGTCACACACTCACGAAAAAATTTTTTAAAACATATCTTGATTGGTATTTAGAGCGAATCCTTGTCGTCCTTTTCAAAACCAGTTCCACACTTATCAAAAACGTCACATATTCAGGACCACAAAATAACACAAGGTTGTATAAAATGCAGTTTCGTATTTTGCTATTTGTTTAGAACTAGAATAACCCATGCATCGTAAAAAATTTTAAGCCTCCTTTCTAAATATTATTATTTCACAGACGGGTGTATTTCATTGTTAATTAAACTTTCCTTTCGCAAAAGAGGAGGTAAAACACATTCACATCGAAAATTTTTTGCTTTTGTTAGTTTAATATCTCGGGCGACTTACCGTTCGTCATTTTTAAGACCAGCTATCCTGATTTCAACATCACCGCAATTCTACGCCATCAACAACACAGAGTCTTGTAAGATGCAATGTAGATATTTATTATTTGCTGAAATCTTCATCAGCATACAGTACGTATTGTCTAAATTTAATTATGTATCTCTTTAGTTAGATTTTCTCGAAATTGACTAGGAAAATCTCCTCTAAAACTGGAGGATGTGGTTTCAAAATGGCACAACATCAACCTGTTTCGTGATATTTCCATTACAAAATTTTTATTAATCTATCGTGCGTATCAAAGTAGTTCTGTGTTGAGCGTGACATGTGACTGGAAATGATGATAATCTTTGGTCTAACACTGGAACTTTTTTGTCAATAATTTCCTAAACTGAAACATTTTCATATAAAACTGTCACATCCTAAGACACCGTAATCATATTTTTTATATATACATATCTTGAATTCTGTTAATAAACTCAAAGGAAACATCAACCTAATAATTTCATAGCAATTAATTCAACGTTTCCAGTTTACGGACAAGTCATTAGCCAATTTATTTATCTTAGTATTGACTATTTATAAAATTAGTCTCACACGACATACATTTGAGTGTTTTTTGGTATTCAAATAAAGAATACGACTTGAATGACTTGACTTCTATCTCAATATATGTAACATATTCAGAGCCTTTAAAAGGTAGATACGCAATCTGTACTGAGGTACGGAGCCAGCACACAATACAAACACAATGGTATTCGAAATACGTTCTGGCCTCTGTCGGCATCATTTATCGCATTTCGTGGAAATCATTACATCAATCAATGAAATATATAATAGCTACATATACTTTATTACAAAGGAATAATATATACGCAATTTTGTCTAAGGTGTTGCGTATCTAATACCAAGCTAGATCAAATAGGAGCAGAAGGAAAAACCAAAATCAGTATAAGCGATAAGTGTTATCCCACGCAAACATGTTTTTCTTGCGTGCTGGTGACACAGCATTTGGATTGGGAAACATACCCTACACCCATCATATACATGGTCAAGTAGTTAGTGAAAAATGATAGGTACGGTCTACTATGTTAATGTATACTCCAAAAGTAATATAAAGAATTCGACGATGCGTATTCAAGACTAGCTCAACATATATATATAATTTATACCAAGTCTGGTAATGGTGCTAACACAACGGTTTTTTGAGGCTCTATGTGTGTACACGGAACCAGCAAAAAAGTATTTAGAAGTTCTATCCGGGTACCAACACAATATTTTTCACCAAAATTGAGAATAATACATAATTGTCACCACCAAATAAACCAGAAAATTTAAACTATGGCCGCAACGATGAAAATAAAACCGGTTTATATTTAATTAAACGAACATTGATTACGCAGGCGCTGAAAAACTTATTTGCGTCATGGTTACTACATTGATATAACCACCAATCCTATTATATACAAACTTTCTTCAGTGTAAAATATGTGCTGTAAAATGCAGAAAAGGCAATTCATTCGGTAGATTGGTCTCGTCCTTATTTAGATCCCTTCACGTACTGCTCAGAATTCTCCGAGGGCAGAGCTCGAAATTTCGCAAGTTTATATTTTAGTCTATTGCTCTCTCTCTCCCTCTCTCTTTCTTTCTCTTTCTTTCTTTCTTTCGCTTTTTCTTTTTCTCTCTCCCTGTTTATACATATATATATATATATATATATATATATATATATATATATATATATATATGGGCATGTGTGAGCAAACATTTAATATATCCTGACATATAAATGATTCATAACGATAATATAATAAAATAATGTAACAAAAATCAAAGCTAGTAAATAATTTCAATAGGCAATATCAATTTATACATAAATTTATTGAAAAATGTTAATTCAATTAAATAGATTTATTCGAGTTAATAAACATAACGACAAATCGCGACCACACATAAATGATTAATGATGACAAAATCTAATTTTAATGTTTTCAAATTTCAGAAACTATATTTGATTTAACTTGCGATAAAATTAATTTGATAATGTGCTCAATAAACCATAAGAATTCTCCCATTACAAAAAGTATTAATTACAATTTATTTTAAAATATTTCCGTATTATTTTAACAATTAAATATGTAGTAGAATTTTAATATGAGAAGATACATGAAAAGGTAGATAGAAAGATGGAATGTCAGACATAAACGTGAAAAAACTAAAATGGAAAATTATAAATAGTTAACAGATTAATAGACGGATAATTGGATAGGTAGAAAGAAAAACACACAAAAATAACTGCAGAATATTTGGCATATATATTCTCAAGCCATCAAAACAATATATATATATATATATATATATATATATATATATATATATATATATATATATATATATATATATATATAGCTAAAAGAATCAACAGATAAAGAAATAGGACGATAATTTAAAACGAGTTAAATTCAGATTTGTTTCTTCCAATGATGATGCCGACAATCATTTCCTTTAGAATACTGTATTATGATATCATATTTCAAATTTTGTAATGAATGAAGTGTTATATATATATATATATATATATATATATATATATATAATATGGCGCAATACGACCTAGAAGAGAAGTTGCATTTCATACTTCTGAAATGTTTAGTTTAGATTAGCAATTCATATTTTATCATATCCCATCATTGCAGGCATATATATATATATATATATATATATATATATATATATATATATATATATATATGTTTATATATATTTTTATATATACGTATATGTATTAATCTTTTCAAATTGTTTAATATTTTCAAATATTGATATTAATTCATTTTCTCAAAACACACTTTCTCCAATAAAATTGCTCGCAATATTTTTGTACTTTCTTTAAATGCGTAGTACTAATTAGTGAAATGGATGCAGACAAAATGATTAATGGCATACATGTATTATAATTTAATACATCTCCAAACATGCATGCTTTAATTAGTATTGTAACTAGGTGGATTGTGTAATTTATTCAATATCAAATTTAAACCTGTACGGCGTTGTTTTACAAACTATATAGCTTTCGATGAATTTTTTCTTCCTTTTGTTGTTATTTTTTGTTTTTAATTCATGAGATTCTGTTCTTCTGATTGTTAACTCGAGTTTTGATTTTGAAACTTCCTGTACAAGATTAGGTAACTTGATTTTAGCATTCACGCTGTGCAGTCTCAGTTGACTGGTT
Source organism: Eudiplozoon nipponicum (assembly GCA_029291075.1). Classification (NCBI taxonomy): domain Eukaryota; kingdom Metazoa; phylum Platyhelminthes; class Monogenea; order Mazocraeidea; family Diplozoidae; genus Eudiplozoon; species Eudiplozoon nipponicum. Next base: position 17,440 of record JAQBSW010005565.1, read on the forward strand.
AAACTGCTAAGCAATTCCTCTAAAATAGTCTGCTGGAAATTCGTAATTTATGGACAGTATTATCATTTCAATCCATTTGTATTTTAGCCGTCGCTTTAATAATCACTTATGCAAAAATTAAGCGGAATATTATTCATAATCATTGTGCCGCTGACAATGACAGAAAGGAAAGTTTATCGAAAACGCGAAACATTAAATTCGCCTGGTCTCTTTGATCATCCACAAATAAAAACTTGAACAAACTTTCAAGATAAAAGGAAAAACGTTTATATCTTAGAGGTAGAGAATAACATTTGGAAATAATCAGATAGTTTACGCGTTTTGAATCACAGCCTCAACTTCCGTTCAGGCAACTTTTTCGTGCAAATATCGGACCGAAATTTTTAATGCACAACCCTCCTAAGTTGTCTGGCTCATTTGAGTAGAATGGTGATTTTTGCTACGTTACAAACTGCCAAATTGCTGCCTTGTTTAATCTAACGGAAGTAGTATACCAAAATATAGAACATTTGATGTGAGTGACTTCATATACAGTAATGGAGGTGTCCCTATTTTATTGTTTCTCTAAATTTGAATTTGGTTTTCTTTATTTTGGAAACATATGTAAAAATGTTAATTCTTGGAAAATATATGTTATAAAATTGAGCAAAACAATTTGTTTGATGATATAAACATCTTACCCATTAAGTACATACATCTTCCAGTATAAACTAAGAATTGTATAGTGGTAAAAGTCAATTCGTCCAGTAGACCGGTTTTGTCCTTATTGAGAACTCATCAGGTACTGGCCAGAATTTGCCGCTGACAGGGCTCGAACCTTGATTATAATAATAGTTATCACCGCCCGCGCAAACAATGTTCGTTTAATTTCTGTGTCGTTCGGTTCCTTGTCCATGGAAAAGATACCATAAATTTTCAGAAGCTCATATTCCTCAAGAATTAAATGAAATGTTTTGGATGAAAAAGAACTTATATATTTTCACTTGCGCGATATATACGTTGTGCCTAGTAGCATAAAATTAAACAATCATTTATAGGGCGTTTGGGGATGATAATTTTTTCAATCAAATTTGCGAGCATTGTATAATTAGCAACCCCATTAGGTATACATTTACCAGAAGAAATAAAGCGTTTTAAAAGCGCGTTAATGAATTCTATCCAGTAAACAGGTTTCGCCTTTATTGATAAACCGTCAAATAGTGTCCGCGGCGAAATTTCGGACAGTACTATCCTATTTGGATAGTCCAAACACAAATTGTTTTAAATGATTAAAATTTGAAATGTGCAAACTTTATAAAGCAATAACAAAATATAAAATTCAAGACTCAAAAATGGATTTTTTTCAAATCAAAACTACTCGTCGAACAACAATTCAAAACTACCGTCAGTCACACTGGTTAAATACAATAGAATTGGTGTTTACTTCAAGCTCAAAAACGTTATTTAAATAATTGTTACTACCAACCGGGCAATCATGGATTGTTTTAAGTGCATTTTTCATGCTTATGAATTAATAAACAATATCATCAGAATATATTTATACGCATAATTAATAGGAAATAAAGATATATATATATTGGCAATATGACTGCAGCATTTATTACTTTTTTAATTTTGTTCATTTACGAAAACAATTGAAACTCAGCAGAATGAGGATCTAGTACAAGTTAAGTAATCTTGCGCAAACTAAATATAGAAATTCAACTAGTGTTAACCTTTGATTTAGGGGGCTGGTAATAGATTATATATCGTATTACGCGTAATTACCCAACAAAAAAGTAATCTGTATTATTCAAAAATTATAATTTGCTATATATAGTACAAGCTAATTATTAATGGGTGTTTTATATTGTTTTCTTTAAATAAAACAAGTCCTTTTGTTATTCAATATAGAAATTTTTTAATTGGATAACAATGCCAGCCGAAAAAAATCTGAGAACTATCGATTAAATAATTTCGCTAGAGTCTTGAAGTTTCTCTATCAATTAAGCTGTTAGATTATAATTTAGGCGATTGTGGGAAGGCATATCACAAAAAGCCAAGTCTAAATTGCCGTTTGTATATTATGCTTAAATATTGAGAATATTTGGGGTATGAACTAAAGCCCATTTAAGTTTATGGTCATAGTGACATATTTAGACGTGGTCTCTTTTGAGGATATTTGCTAACATATGAAAATAGGGCTTGACGATATCCTAAGTCGACTCTCTTAGTTAATATGTATTAGGTGTTGCGAACCTAGTAACAAATTAGTTCAGTTGTGACCAGAAGGATACACCTAAGACAGCACGAACAGAAAGTATAATCTCATGCACATTCGTTTCGTACTTACTGGCGACTTATCAGTAGGAGCCGTTATTACGCCTTTTAATCACTATATATTTGGGTGAGGAATGTAAGATAATAGGACGTCTTACAAAAATTTATCTCAGTGGGTTTAGAAATGCGTCTAAATTTGCAGGTTTGTCCTTATTTTTGAAATCATCTTTAGCAGTGTGATTGTAAGTTTACCTATAGACAAATGTCACCAAGTAGGCGTTTGCTAAAACCATTTAAATAATACTATTCGTTTTATTTTAAAAAATTTCCAGATTGAGCCTAAACACATGCTTGATAATTTAAGCAATAAATATAAATGTGCTTCTGTAAGAGCAATATATTTTACCGACCGATGTTTAATGTGTATAGTAAATTTTATACTTTTTTAGGTAATACTCTATGTTCAATTATACAAGTAAGCAGGCTTAGCAAATACGGATCGTAAGCCTGGAATTAATACGTAAATTAACAGATTATGCATAATCGAAATTGTAATAATAATGATATTCAAATTCCTTCTGACTTATGCATACCCAAGCAAAAACTACTATAATAATTATGACCATTTATCGAGTGGTTTTGTGCCGAAATCTATTGATAAAAAAGAGGTGTGCCACCAATTCAAGGTCAAAAAAGGGGCGAAAGAGAGCATGTTCGATATAGCCATGAACGACTTATGGTTATATGGCAGTGAAACATTAGTCACTTTTGATTTTTATGGCTGTGCTTGATGATGATTATGATGATGATGATGATGATAGCCATTCAGATGAACTGATTATACCATTATTTGGTTGACTTTATATCTTCAAATAAAAGCGGTTATGGGTTTAATGCAAATTGTTGAGTGGCATACGCTGAATAAAGTTTAAATCTAATTTTCTTGGATTTAAGGGGCTATTAAAAAAAAGGAAGGCACAGAGTGCTGTTTTCATTCCGTAAATCAAAATATGTAGTTTACTCAAATAAGAAAAATCATTGTACTCCGAATATCCTTATGGATTCTTAAAATTAACTACAAAATATTATGTTGCACAGTTCTCTCACCATTGTCATAATGTCCTCTCGAATCCACTGTGAGGGAGACCAACGTCTCCGTTTATTGTAAGGTGTTTGTTTTGTGTTATATTTAGGTTGCTCAATCCTAATTGAAATTTGTAACAAGTTCACTTTTATGTAGTTAATGGATTACAGCAATAATGAAATCACGGTAAAAGTCGGAAATTACTTGGATTTTCTGTGGTATTTTGACTATTATAAATAAAGTTGATGATAATATTACCAAGAAAAATAGATTACTACGGTACACTTCCATACTATCATATTTCAAGTATTTTAGGCAAAAAAACTCCATAAATTTAACATGGAATTTCATTTGGATATCTAAATGTATATACAATATTCGGTATACATGGTAAATTTTGGAACATGAGTAAATCTTGTCAAGTGTAGCTTGCTTACCTGAAGTTGAGTTGTCTGTTGTTTTCTAGAAACGTTAAAATGATTTATTAAGTGTATCATCATAAATAGTAGTAAAATAATTTTTGAGAATTATTTAGATGTCTTAATTTCAATTCCGTTTAGGCAGTAAAACGATTTATTTATATCTATACTCGCATTTCGCATACGTAATTTAAAAAAAAAATATTTTGACATTCGCGATCATTAATGATAGGCGTATCTCCTCTTTAAGACATCTGATGAGTTTGATTTATGTTTAGGTGACTTCCTACTGAATATTAGTGTAAGTGTGAATACTGACAATCAGACATGAAATTAATCAATCATATCAAGCAACACAGACATACGTTTCAAGTATACTTACTTTCGGAATATTAATTATACAATTAATATTAATAAAAGTACGCTAGATAGGAAACTTCATCATTCAAGAGAGAAAAAATATCTCGAGAGAAATTTGTTTTCAGACAAAGATTTCCACCACTTGTAAATTTACTTGACAAGATGAATAACGATTTGTTTTCTCTAAAGGGAGTAACATCTGAAAAGCTACGTCATCATGACAATTTCTCATGCAGAAATTTGATTGACTTCGGATAAGTCATGGTTTAAAATAATATTCTGAAGGCTTTTAAGTATGTATCCTCATTATTGATTAGGCTTTTTTTCATAGTAGCAATGTCTGTGTTTCTGTCTAATTATCTTTTGTCCAGTGGAATTCATGATTCAGCGAAATATCATTTAATGATTGTTTTAACGAAGCAAATATATAAAGCGCCGAATCTAAGACATTATTACACATATCAGATATACGATCGTTAACTGAATATTTGCACACACATAGAACAACATTGGATGATTGAACAACGTATCTAAATGTCGCATATTTTGTGTGCAACTTTCCGCCCAAGAAAGTTTAGAAACGATAAAGGTGCTATTCCAGCCAAGAGTGTCAAATATGTCATCAAAAAGGATGAGAATAAGAGCTCATCTAGAGAATCAGTTTAAATATACATTGCAACTGAACAGTAACCGTAGCAATTTCCGGTCTGGCAATTAGTGAGTCCTGGTTTGTCATACCGGCAACGAAATGCAGCTACCAAATTTCGTGTGAAGTCTCGTGTTTGGATTTATTACGCAGCGAAAACGTATTGCTAACTGGCAAATGATTAACTGTTAACTAGCGAGCCAGACATTTAGGGCAAATTTTAAGTGACGAAGAAAGATATGATCCTGCTACTTTAAAATTGGATGGCGAACATTCTAGGATAATAAAAGCTTTAAATCTAAATCATCTACCACATTAGGAATTCGTAGCTTTGACCACCTTCTGCAGCGAACACAATAATTTAATGAGTTTCATTGTTATGTGACAATGAAGAGTCCTGTTTTAATCGTTCTAGTAATGCTATCTTCGATAATTATGCAATATAGTTCATCTCATTCAGTCAACTTCTGCTGTTTTTCTGTTACTAACAATAACGAGTACAATGTATCGGTAGTCGGTGTATTAAGTAGATCTATCATACAGTTGTACACATTTACGCTGCTTTTTTCATAAAGTTAACGCAAATGTCTTGTTTATCAAAACCCGTCCTAAAATTATTGATACTTTTTGATAATATTCATACGAAATATTTTAGGAAAATCGATTCCATTTTATGTTAGAATTTTAATGATACACGCAGACTCGCAAGAAAGCAGATTTCAGCTTTGTCGAGTAGAAGCTGAGAAGCAAATTCTGATATTATAATTGATTTCAAAGACTTATCATGAGCGTTTGACGCTATAAACTGTGTTGTCACAACAGGCATGTGATGGCTCTAAATACCTGCATATACACTCAAAGAGAATTGTACCAATATGCGTAACCGATAAACCTGTCTATTCAGCTAAATTATGATTAATCAACTTTGTTAAACTTCACTTCAGGAAGCTGTCAATTGTCATGTTAATTTCATTTTCAATGAAGGAGAATATTTTTATTCCAAATAATGTCTCACGTGCACGATTCAGTAATTTTACAAATAGTATTAGATTTAAAATTTCAATAGAAATAAAATAGTTTTCCTTGAAATTCAACAAAACAAGCAATAACCATTTTTACATTGGCAAATATCAAGCTCGCCATTGACCTTTTTAAGTTGACGATGTGCTTTTTTTAATTTAAGAACAGCTTTCATGTAAATTTATTTCCATTATATGGTGGTTGATGAAATGAAGGCTGTAAGACTGATCGTTATATTTAATGAATATTGTACGCTTTGCACTCAATTTAAGGCGTATTAAAAAATTTGTATTAGAAAAATGGTAGCCATAACGAATATATATTAGATGTTGCGTACCTAGTAGCAAATTATTTCTAATATGACCAGATGGATAAACCAAAGACGGCATGAAAGGAATGTAAAATCTCGTGTACATTCGTTTCGTTCTTACTAGCGACTCATCAGAAGAAGCCGATATCACGTCATTGGTCCACTATATATTTGAGTGAGGAATGTGGGATAATAGGATGGTACAGTCTCCTTTACGAATTTGCAAACATGCAGTTGTGAAAATAACTTCATAAAAAGTATTTCACTATGTGAAATTTAGCATACATTGAAATCCATCGCGTTGGTACCATGTACCGACTCGGCAACCATAGTGTTAGTACCATGTACCTTTTGAGTATCATAATGTTGGTTTTGGGTACTAAAACAATAAGCATATTGGTCGTAACCTTTACAGACTCGGTATATATATTATATTCATTGAGTTAGTTTTAAAGTTGCATTGCCGAAAACTTTTTATGAAGTTAACTTCACTACTGCAGGTTTACAAATCCGTATAGGAGATTGTACCGTCTTATTTTTCAAATTCCTCATTCAAATATAAATTGGGTAAGGGGCGTATAACCGGCTTCTACTGAGGAGTCTCCAGTAATCACGAATTGAATGTGCATGAGATTATACTTTCCGTTCATGCTGTCTTTGTTTTATCTTTCTTTTCATATTTATTTTACCATGTTATTCTTATTGAGAAACTCAGTCATATCAGTTAGGCATTACGGGAAAAATCGAATTCTCGTCACGTAGCTCTTTGACAATCTATTTGAAGGCGTAGACCTCGCTAAAGTTTTCATCAATACGATTTCAAATAATTAAGCAGATAGATCTTGAATATGATCACATAACACAAATTAATTCATTGTTTACTACAGAATGAATATTGACATGATGCGTGGGTTTTTGATTGTTTCTGTGTGCGCTTGAATGCGAGATAGTATGAGTTGTAAAAATCAGATTTGCACGTTTGGGTAATCAACTAAAAGTGAATGCGGTTTATAGGCAAAATAATAAAGTTGCAATCATTTTAGTACTTACAATTGCATAAAAAAACAAGAAACTTCAAAGAATAGCTTTGCCTGTAGAAATCTAAGTATCTTTCTACTTAAGTTTCGCTGTCATTTTGAAGCTGCCATTCGTTGGTTTTCTACTGTATAACTCCCAAAATTCTTGAATCTAGTTTTAATTTCAAGTATAAATAATTAACAATGTTGATACTTTCACACTTGACTAGATGAAACAATAAATAAGTGAATATTTTGTTGTAAACCTAATTTTAAGTTCGAGAAATTTTGATGTAGCAGAATTCTGACATTAATGAAATCACTGTACGAGGCGATTTAGAGCGAAAAACTTATGACGGTATTTGTAGAGTATAATTAAAATCAAACCAGAATCTGCTAGAGAAGCCATAAGACCTGCGGATTTACTGACGTTGCATCAATAACTGGGACTTATGTTTATTGGAGACATGATCACGTCCTTTCATTGCCAATCATCGTACAGAATTTCTAACATGACGAAATTTAAAAATCATGATAAAAAACAAACTGTAGTCTATTCTTCTGTACCCGACCATGTACTCGACCAGTTTACGAGCAAAATTTAATCATTTTCGTATGCATCAATTAGCTGTGAACTTATTCACAAAATTACAATAGCGCTGTCTGATATTTTTCTTAAAAAAGTGAGACTGTATAAGAGATGATACACTTTGTTGCCTACAATTCGCCCAGCTTATTCGAGTTACGTTGAACCTTCAATGCAACTGAACTGAGGATTTCTTACATGAACGCCATCAATATTTGTGTAGGAATGCTAAGTTAGATAACTAAATAACATGCTAACGAAAAATATCCCGCATACATCGTTTGCGTTGTTATGCAGAGGAAAACATCATAGCTATCGTTATTTTAACAAATCTTTTGGATGATTTAGAAAACTTCTCATAAGATGCAGGCATAGTGGTAGTATTGTAAAATTGTAATTTTTGATAGATTTTTAACGTATACAGCCTGGATGATTACCAAATAAGGTAAACTTGATGGTTTCTAAGAATAAACAATGAGGGATACTTCACATCACCCTTAAATTTGTAGAATTTATTAATTTTAAATGTTTCAATAGAACACGTTTGAAACCAACGTGCTTTAAAGTTATTAGAGAAAGAATGCCTTTTGCTGGAGTGTTTAAAATTATTATTCGCTATTCTCAGATGAATTAAAGGTAGACATAAATGCTTCAACTGTACATAACGTAGTAAATGTGTGAGTTTTTTACGTGTGTGTATGCATTTTGTTAGCATGGATAAATGTAATTGTTTACATTAAAAAACGAGAATTTCACACGGAAACACCTCTAAGGATCATTGTGAATATTCAACATTTTCAAACTTATTACCTTTTTAAGTCACTTACCTTAGAATTCAAATGTAATACTATTTTTCATCGCGTTTACAGACGAATATATATTCTAAATGATGAGGTGAATAATTAATGTCCAACGTAGCTTTAAAGCTAGTATGTATGCAAATATTCCAGTTCTACATGATACGAATTGAGTAAATAAATACCTAAATCAATGTCCCGAAGTATTCGATGACGAAATAATAACCATATCTCACTTTCTGAAACCTTTTAACTTATGTATGGTCTAATGTAACTTTAAATTCTTTAGGAAATCAGGTGTTACTAGCTCAATTTGTGATTAATATTAAGTACTATCATGATATTAAAATGTCGTCATTATTTGTAAAACACATGGATTATGCATTCCTTTTTAAATTCCAGCTGTAGATAAATTGGCTCAATTCCTCGGACAAACGAATTCGGAGAATGAATGAAAATTGACATTGAAAAATATGTAAACGGCAATTTGCCGTACATTTATGCCAAATTATAAACTGAAGATTTATTGCAGAAGAGTTTGCTTAGAATGGAAATCCGTTCTGGTATTCGCCACAATTTTAATTCTAATCAACTGTACTTAAAGATAATGTATTATTCTAAAAAACATAATTAATGTTTATTGGATGCATTGAAAAATGTAGTAATTAGAATTAGAGAAAATATTTTAGCCAAATCCTTACACAGTATAAATTGTCGGGACAGTCATGAATAATGCTACAATAAAGCATTATTTAAAGCGTAGAGAAGCAAAATAAAGGTAAATTAACGATGACTGAAATGTGATAATATTTACAGTTTCAAAATTATGTTCACAAATGATAAAAATAGCACCAAAATTTCAAGATCGGAGGGGTATGAGGCGAATTTTTTGAAAAGATAACTTTGGTCTCAATTACACGGAAACCATTAGAGGTGAGAGCCCTTTTTTTAATGATATCCTTATATTAAAGGATGTTTTATCCTGCAAGTATGCTTCTGTCGTGTACTCACGAAGAATGTAAACATATATAACGTGGTAGTACGTTCGACTGATGGTAAAATTATATTGTTCTATAATTGGAAAATAAATTTAGGTTGATGCTTATCCCAAATCCGCAAAATTTTTTAATACACAATATCCGATCTCGCTCATTTCTCGGTGAATACTGCCACAATATCAATTGGGAGAGATACAACCGTATAGCTTTTTGCAGTCACAGTCAAAGTACAAGTTTAATGATGACTTTATTGAAAGAATTTGTAGCGCCACTCGTGCAATCAATGATTTTTTAATTGTATTACCTATATATATATATATATATATATATATATATATATATATATATATATATATATATATATGGTGAAAGCGCTGAAACTTTAATGTTCGTGGCCGCACAGAAATTTTGCAGCCGACATTTTCAATCAAGTACGATGTATGCGAGACTCTTAGAGATTAGATCGGCATAGTTAATTTTGCTTTCCATATATATTATAATGTGATCCTCGCTAATCATTTTACAGTCGTATTCTGATGATAATCATGGAAGGTCGAAACGCGTCAGTACGTGTGACTGACAGTAGTTTTTCTATATTGTTCGACGAATGGTTAAATACAATTGGTTTGGTGTTTACATCAAGCTCGCAAACTTGATTTAAATAATTGTTACCACCACCCGCGTAATCAAAGATCACTTAATTGTGTTACATATATATAAACGTGGCAAAGCTACAAAAACGTTTATGTTCGGGACTCCACAGCAATTGTGCAGCCGACATTTCCATTCAAGAACAGTGTATGCGAGACTAGATGAGGTGAGACCGCATATCTAATTTTGCTTTCCATATACATGCATGGATTTACGCAACTTTATCACCAACACAAGTAATGATTGCATGACTCTTTTTCTTGTTGGATAGTGATCCAGATTTTGCCTCTGAAAATAAAGTTTTCCCTTTCAATAGTCAGTTATAAACCCATCGAACTACTGAAATCTAAGAATTCTAAGATATTTTAAAAACAGTTAAGTAATGTTTAAAATTAAATATAAAATATTTTTAACAACACGCACCGGGTTAGTTTAAATATTTGTACATATATAATAAACTGTGTTCATATACAATCTTAATAAAATTTACTTTACTTCTACTACACGACTGATTTCAGCACTATTAATAAATTCAATTTAGTTTTTATTTTTGCTTTTTGTGATTTTCTGGGTTGCATTTATGTATTTCCTCATTCCTCTTTATATATTATTGTAAAAAAACAAATTAATTAAAGTTAGATCTTACGTTTATGCTAATTTATTTTAACCTTATTCATTCAGATCGGCGTACTTCATTTAATTAAAAATTTTATTTGGCGTAATGAAAAGTATTCACAGATACGCGTAGATCTAGTTGAACTCATTATTTTGCATGCATGCGATAGGCTTCATTTGTCGACTATATTTTATTATAACGTTTGCATAAAACACGCTTTTAATGTGTTTTTTAATTATTTATTAATAAGCATTTTAAGAAAAGCAAACGTATTATCAAATAGACCGGTTATAATCCTATTAGGCAGTCATCAATTACTTCCCAGGTTTGCCGTGACTAGGGCTCGAACCGAGGTACATTTACTTAAAGGTCATGCAACTCATCCTATTCTCTGTTCATATATATGAACAATGTCAGATCGAGTACTCAGTGCTAAGTTAATTATTGTCCAGTAGAAAACGTATTTTTAAATATTATGCAGGATCACGATACAGAGCTTCAAGATGAATATAATTAACGCGTGGTGAGATAGTATGATTATGAGTTAAATTGTAAGATTAATGGTGTGACTGTAAATTATTTTAAGACGGAAAAATATTTAATATAAAATACATCTGTTTTAACATTTGATTGAAATTAAGCTTTGTAAAAATTTAGTCTAAATCGTTAGAATAAAGATTTAGTTTGCGTTCGAGTTTTATTTGAAACCCAGTAAAATTTCACTGAAATACCGATGTTCATAGCGTTTGATTTATATTCCATCGTAAATGCATTTTTAACAAATCCAAACTTCATTCAGAGCATTATTCTTATTAATGATGAACCGAATCAAAATTGATCATTCATGAAGACATGTTTTCACATTTAAACTGCAATTGTTTGTATTTAGTACTTAATAATTGTTTAAAATATATATTTTTTTGCGCAACAGAATTCTGCGCAATTACCTAATCTTTGTTATTTCGAACAAGTTGATTTCGTTTACTGTACACATTTTCGTTTGAAATTTGCGACACTCAATTCTGAGTGCCTACGCAACAGTCCACTCATCAATTTAAAAGTAGTTAGTAATCTTTTAGAAAACTAGATGAACTAGTGACGTTAAAGTGTTGAGCGCAAAGAACGTTATTGTGGAAAGAACATTATTATCAGTGTGTTAGGTAATTATGGTTCACAAAATACTGGTCAACCGTAGAAATCTTACAAGGTTGACGTATTCCAAAATTGAGCAGTTTAAGGAGGATGAAGCAGTGCTACAGGCAAGAATCGGTTGTGTATCTAATGTATTAGATGAACCTAGTCTATTAGCAAGAATGAAATTTATAATGTTTTTGCCGGCAGTTATGATGAAATATAAAACAAATATTTTGAATAATTTGTAAAAAGATATAAAATCTGGAGTTTTCGTGATTTAATACCGACCGATCTTGATAAGCGTGTGCTTAGCTTATTAAAAGTACCAATCGATCAGCTAACAATGGAGGCACTATTGATGGGTCGAAATTATGGGATACATACTTTAAATAAATGCGATGTTGATTTTGAGGCAGCATTTGAATTTCTATTTGAACAAACAGCTGACTTGGAGCCTACCAGTATTGATTATTAAAATTGGTTCAAGGCTACATTAGTTGATCAGGCTTCACATTTAAAATTGTCTAAATGCGTAGAACAGCATGCATTGACAAAGTAGCATCTAAATACGCTTAAAGGTATCAGCAGAAATGCAGACATAAAAATAAAACGCGCTGATAAAGGCAAGAGCGTAGTTATAATGGAAAAATCTGACTACCTACAAAAGATGGTAAACGTGTTGAAGGACAATACAAAATTCACGCGTCTAGACGATAAATCAGATGAAATAGACAAAGTGGAGCGCAGAGTAATAAACAAAATTAAGATCTTGACGGATGCACAGAAGCTCAACCCAGTAGGATCATCTACGCCAACAATGTATGGATTAACAAAAACACACAAAAATGTTGTCCTACGAGGCCGATTTTATCAATGGTAAGTTCTCCGTTTCATGTACTAGCTAAATGGCTAGTTCGTATATTTAAACCATTACGTAAACTACTAGGTAATTATTCGGTTGCCGTTTCGTATAAATTTGTAAACAAAATTCAAGATATAAATATTAAAAGAAAGATTATGGTATTTTCTGATGTTACGTCTTTTTTACGAATGTTCCAATTGTTGAAACCATTGACATTATGATCAAAGCGGTAGAATATGACATACTACCGTCGCCGCTGCGAAATCACACTCTGCGCAAGCTTATCTTAATATGCACAAAAGACGTACGGTTTCGTTTTAATGGAAGCATCTACAAACAGACTGATAGCGTGGCAATGGGGAGCCCCTTATCTCCAGTGTTGCCTGAGAATTTTCTAGGGCACCTAGATAACACATCATGAAAGTGTGACATAAGTAAATGTGCTCAATATATACGGTACGTTGATGATATTTTTCTTGTCTTTAAGAACAGCTCGCAATCACGAACACTGCTTCAATGCTTCAACAGAGCACATAAGAATATCGGCTTCACGTCAGAGCACGAGTAAGATGATCGTCTCCTTTCCTAGATGTACTGTTAAAGAAAGAAACTAATGTTTAATTAAACAGAACAATTTATCATAAACCAACATGGTCTGCAAAGTATTTGCATTACAGCAGTTTTGTGCCGTTTCAATATAAATTATCAACAGTTCGTGGCTGCTTTTCAAGAATTGACAGGTTGGTTAGTCAAGATTCAAAAGAAAATGAATGTAATAAAGCGATTAACGATTTAGTGTTTCATGGCTATCCTAGACAATTAATTTAATCAATAATTAAAAGGAGAATTAAACGGAAACAGACGTATAACGGACCAGAAAAGAAAACAGTCTACATGAACATCCCATTTAAAGGGGATGCAGTTTCCCGAATGGCACAAAAGAAAGTTGAGGCAGCATTAACACCCACATATAATGCAGCTATACTAAGAGTGTTATTTAGGGTAACATACTTGCCTTTACCAGCAATCAAAGAGAAAAAGTCGTTATTATTCAATATTATTTACCAATATACACGCGCAAGATGTCGATCAACTTACGTAGACCGATCGACCAGACGATTAATTACTCAAATGAGAGAACATTGTAACTTAAATGTCTATTTTAAATCAAATGGTGAATACACGTTTGCAATTGCGCAACACATCGTCGAAACATCACACGTATGTTCTTCAGACGTAGCATTTAAAATAATTACTAAATGCAATAACAAAAGGGAGCTAGCCACATACAAAGCCTTATAAATAAACAAATTGCGGACGGATTTATGCTAGCAGAAAAAGCATGTTCAGGCATTGAGCTTAAACTGGAAGTGACGCACGCAATTGATTGGTTTCCTTTTTTCACACTCTCTCCATGATTACATATTTCTATCTTGTTTTGCTTTCCAATTTAAATATAAATATATGCTCATTAGCAGATACTTGAGAAGATAATGAGAAAGAAGAGTTTTTTGTATCTGATACAATTTATTTATGTTTTTGCGCATGGGAAGGGTACAATAAATTTTATTAAAGCTGGAATTTCAAAATAATCGTTTTTATTGTTAAAAGATTATTGTGAGCACTTTAATGCCTCAATTATACCAGGCGTATCTCATGCAATGAACTCAGCGGATATATGAAATAAAGAACAAACCCGTTACAATCGTTACAATTCCAATCCCGAACCAATGGCTGTGTTGAGTGCCTCATAAATCGCCACATTAGGTCAACCTCCGTAAGAGTAATTGATAAAGATAGTCAACTCATTGCTGAGTTAATGAATATTCATGCCCATTGTGATATAACAACAGAATATTTTGCGCCAACAGAGAAATCGTCAGACATAGCTTTGAAAGACTTCAATTGCAATTATTAAGCTGGGAACCACAGGTTTTGCAATGATTATTTAAGAATTTGCATCATTGCGAACTGTCAATTGAAATTTAGAATACCTTACAAGTACCATCATGATATTATGAAGCAGCTTCTATGATAATAAGTAGAAATTTTGTAAGGTTAAGTGTGACACGTATCATGAAGTTTGGTATGATTGATGAATACGACAAGCAAGATTGAAATAAGCTTACTTTTTCTTAATTCTGTGTAGATAAATTGACTGTGTTAGAGCATTTGTTAATTAAAACCAGTGTTTTATTGGCATTTAATTGTTGACATGTTAAATTATATAAGTCTTTGATACTTTTTTATGCATCATGTGTACTCTATAATTCAAAATATCTTAAACATAACTTTAGCTTTACCGTCATGAAATTTTTGTACATATTTATTTTTTGACAATCTCTTAATATCGTCGTTTTATTTTAATAATCTTTGCAGTTTCTCAAGCATGAAATATATTGAGACAAAATTTCAAAATATTCTCCAAATTCACTTTCATAACTTTTCGTAACATTATCATTTTTATTTTATTTCAAACTGACATACTTTTATGTTTATTCCAACAAGCTCTTCTAAATTAATTTGGTATCCGTAGTGTTACCTGAGATAATTTATTCTTCTATTCTCTATATAGTTATATTTTTATATATACATATTTCAAAACAATTTATGTAAATCTTACATTTTCGTGAGTAATTTTGTTCAAATATCGTTTATAACAGAATATTAATTAATTATTGACTTACTAAAAACACCCGCTGGAAGTTGACTAAATAAAAAATAAAATCGATTAATTAAATGAATTACAAATATAAAGATTTGAATAAAATGAAAAACAATACTCTTGATGGACATAATATTTTGATATGTATATTTTTTTATAGAAATTAAAGCGTTAATTTAAAAGATATAAATAGGGAAAAAAATAATTGAGGAAAAAAAATTATTTGTGATCATATAAGATAAGAATATATGAAACCGAAGTATGAAATTTTGATTAGAAGTAATCATAAAATTAGTTCTGATGAAGAAGTTTATAATCTTATATTAATCCATCATTTTTTTAATTTAGATGCCGTCATCGCCAAATTACCATTGGATACTATGCATATATATATGCGCCGATAGCTATCCAATTTAAACTTATGATAGCTGTTTAATTCATGACTATCAAGAACCTATATTTCTAAACACGCACGCATCATTATGCTCAAACCATCTTATTTTAGTTTGTTGCATATTGTCATATTGGTAACATTGTTTGTTGTCTGTCAATTCAAATTGTGGCGTGCCCATTTCCATATTTTCACTGGCCCGCTTGTGATGTGTTGCCAACTGATAATCAGACTGTGTGTCAATGTCCATCTACGGTTCACGAAGCAACGCTCTGTGGTCTGTATACCATATTAGCCAACATCCGATTTTGAAGTTTCACAATTGTTGCAAAGTTTACTGCAAATCCTTATTGGTTTCTGTAAAGCTGCGTTCTGTTTCGGACAACAGGCAACATACGTTTACCACAATCTTGCGGAACGAGGTCATTGCTGTCTTCCGAATTGTCTGAAGGAATCGAAAAATGTCTTTCAGAAAATATTTTTGAACTTGCCTCCACATATATTGATAAAAGCCTTTTGTATCTAATTTATGAATATGAGCGGCACTTTGAACAAATTAACTGCGGTATAGAATTCTATATCATGGCTATATATATATATATATATATATATATATATAAATGATTGCATGTGAGAAAAAATTATATTCAGTAATCCTCAAACCTCTTTTCTGGTTTTGGGTTTGAGATAATCCTGTATTGTTTAGAAATTTGAGTCAGTGGTCCAAGAACCCAGAGTTGAAACGGCGGGACTGATCATTATTACCTGTTTGCTAATATGTATGCTTCCAGAGTGGAAGTACAAACGTTGTTGCATTGCCTTGTATAGAAACACATGCATATATGGTTTTTATTCAGCTTTATTCAACCTTTACAAGCTACCGTCATTTTGATAAGCATTGATAACCAGTAGGTCTGCTAAAGATCATCCAATCAACACTCAAATAGTTGTTGAGCACTATTTAAGCCAAAGGGCATTCGTGTAAACTGTGGATTTACTAGTGACACCCGCATGACTTGTTTGTTCACGTGAGGATTGCACGCCTTAGGGCATAGCAAATACATAAATTAGTTAGTAAGTTTCGCCAGACGTAACTTTATTTACTTGCCGGTCTTTTGTCCACAATGGCTTCACACTAACCCATTGTATTAGTGAGTGTAAGAATTCAGCTCTTCAATCGACAAAGTAGTAACAACAGTCACTGTTGCCATGCTGCATCATCACTTAACACTAAAATTAAGTACGGTCTGTTTGAATCTTACTTAAAGTCGATTATTCTGCAGCGACAGGAAATTCAGTGGTTAATGCAACAGATTCCAAAGCAGACATGCCCCAGTTCGAGCCGTGTCCGCGGAAAATTCTGGACCGAATGTGATGCGTTTTTAATGAGGACGAAATCGATTCACTGGATGAATTTGTTTTTCTACATTATGGTATTCTAAAGTTGATACTGAAAAATGTACTATCATAATGGGACAGGAGTTTCTATCTAGATAACAACTTTGATTTAAATAATATTTTGCAATTGTGGCCGCCTTGTATGCTGCCTCACAACTGATAGCCATGAGTAAGCCGTACCGTGCTTGAGCAAATATCACTGACGTAACATGTGCTCGATGCAGGATGCTGTCATTTACATCTTTCAAACCTCGGCTAGTACCAAATATGTGCCAAAATCTATGCAGCTGCGTTGTCATTAGTGATCATGCTTCACCAAGTCAAAAACCGGCCGAGAAGTAAAAAAAAATCGTAGACCAAACAGTTTACGCGAGTAGCTGTAGCATTCCCCACAAAGCGGAGCAGACTAGCATATTTAATTTACGTGGCTTGCAGTTTCGGGCATGAACGATAAAAATTTCAATGTATCACTTCTTGATAGCTAAAATACGTTTGTGACACCAGTTAAATTTTCGCTGGCTGAAAAATGAAAGGCAGTAATGCTAAGCGTGTCACCACTTTGGCCAAGGAAAACAGCTTTCAGTGTATGAAGTATATAAACTTGTCAAACCATCGGGCCGGATGCTCAAATATTGTTTGTTCTAGCATAAATTGAAGTTCTGCGTTCCTCCATTATCGATAAAACGCCCGTAAAATCTTCTTTTCCGCGATTGATGATGGTCGCCTTTGTTATTCCCGCCGGTTGGCGTGCAAATTTTGGCGCATCGTTCCTGAAAAAATGACCAGACCGAAAATTCGATTACTTTGCGTGTGAAGTTGCACAATTTCTTCACCTTAGGACACCAACGTGTGTAGAATATATACAAATGACACTTCGGTTAAAATTAAAGAGGATATAAATGATCAAGTAGATGCAGGTTTATTTATATGAAATAAAATAAAATTAAAAGATTGTCTCTGTTTAAATTGAACATAAACAAACCTGATAAAAATTGTTAATTTATAAATAGTATAAATAATGAGTTTCTAATAAATACCTAATAAATAATAGTCACTATTTATAATAATAGTTCTTAATTAAAGAACAATTCTGCTAATTTATATCACTTTCTAATTTTATTCTTCAATTGGCAATTCGTCGTTGTTTCGTTATCAGGCTCCCATTGTCGTTTGGTTGCTCAAACATGTACCTCTAAAACACATACTAAATTGTTTGATAATTAATAAAATTTTTACACGGTGCTCCAGTATTGGACTCATATTATCCTTAATAATTGTTGAGAATACTCTTCATTAGTCTTTTTTTCCAACCTTTTTGCTGCCGTTTTAATTGCCTCTGTAATGATCACATATTGTGCTTATCTTTTAATTTGGAAAACTAAGCTCAGACCAAAATGAAGTGATTCTAGTTAATTCTCTTTAATATTAGCTTTGTATAGATTAACACCACTTTTATACACTATTGGTTTACTAATATTTTAAAGATCTTTGAAAAAGTAAACCCGAAATCTACCTCGTTTTTTATTTACACTTTCCTTAGTAAGGACACTATAAACATGAAAGATCAGTAGTGATTAATAAAAACTGAGTTTCCATTATGTGAAAATTTCATGTTAAAGACATTTGCCGATAGACGGTAAATAGAACGCAACTCTGGACAGTCATCATTTAGGGATTAGTTCCTTTTAAATCGTAATTGTATAAAGGAAACATACGCCACTTGACTAATATTCGTGAGTTTAATCCGATTTTAAAAATTGAAGATTTTTATGGATTCCATGTTTTATTTCTTAGTTAAATAGCGCGAAGAAACGTATAATCATCCACAGATTATTCCAAAATTACCTCATTCCTTCTGTGCTAATCAAAATTATTACAATTCTTTTCGTCATAATTTCTCCATTTTGAGATATTGTATCGAGCAATACCACTCGCCTTCGTTTGCAATTTCTAATTATCACCTCAAATACAACAAAACATAAAACAATTAAGTGGTCCCATATGTGAAGGCTTATGCGTAATAAAGTTCTACGTCCTTTCTCAACCTGGTGAAATTAACATACGTGCACAAGTTTCTCTAAATAAAAATTTATACAACTAAATCATACTTTGTAATCAGGCAGTTGCCCGATTACGTCCTTATAAGGAACTACGCACGTTCTGTCCAGAATTTGGTGCGGATAGAGCTCGAACATGAGAGCGTCTGCTTTGAAATCCGTTGCTCTAACCACAGTGCGGCAGGTAAGGTCATTGATTAGAGCGACTGATTCGAAAGCAGACATTCCCAGGTTCCAGCCCTGTTTCCAGCAACTACTGGAGAGAACGTGAAGAGTTCCAAATAATGATGAAAATGGTCTACTGCATGGATTGCCTTTTCCACAATGTAAAAGGCTTAGTATATACTCATAAATGTAATACACAATGGGATTGGTGTTTATATCATACTTAATCTAAACACTTGTTTTCACCGCCAACCAAACCATTTTTCGTTTAGTTATATAAATTTTCATGTCAGATTTATTTGTTTAAGTTTTTGATACGGTATTACCTATGTTTATTTTATCTACTTAATTTTGAAACAACGAAGCTATATATATATATATATATATATATATATATATATATATATATATATATATATATGGGTGTGGGTGTGGGTGTGTGCGGATTTGTTGGTGTGTGTATTTGCGAGTTTGTGGGTGTGCGCGTTGAGGATATGTGTGTGTGTGGGGGGGTGCATAAGTTGTATAAATTAGCTGTTTATTAGATTTCATTTTCATAATTGTAGTATCTATCTCATGAGTCATATTTAACTAAATTTTGATTTACCAAGCATTTTTAATTATTGTTGGCTAAATTTATTATTCATACTTTTTAAATTTGAAATTATTTGGCACAATTCAAAAAGCGTCTTGGGGACAAAGAAGCGGCGTTCTAAAATGTGATGGTTCATAGCGAGTCGGCATACCTAGATGACAATTCCCTGACGTGAATAGAAATTATTTTACTACAATATTGTTATATTTCAATCAGCTGGTATGTTTACAAGCAAATTTAATTGGAATATTATTATGAAATTCACGAGTTGTTATCATTATTATTTGTTCTTTATAAAAACATCATTTCATCGAATAATGAATATGTTTTTTTTATACAAAAACATTGCTTTTAAATTTCTGTGCTCATTTTTAGTTGCTATTGGCATTATGATGCTTATTATTATTACATTTTTCTCCTCGTCATTACTGACTTTCACTATTTATTAATACTGCGTATTTGAGGCAAACTTGATTATTCTTCCACATAAATTTAAAACAATATTTTAGATTAGAGTAGAATAGAATAGAATATCTTTATTTGGATTCAACCACACATGTTCCATCAAATAGATAATAATATTGGAAAATGTACAATATAAAAAAGTTATCACATCACATAAATATGTGCAATTAGTCTCATATAGATAAGTAAATCTCTCTAGTTATAATGTTCAATATATCAATATCAGATTGTTCGGCTGTAATATAACTGCATACGTTATATCAATTTTGATATAACTATTATGATATAGGAAAATATGGTCTTATGGATAAATCGCACTATGTAAAATAATTGATTATATAAAGAGTAATAGATTCATCATCGAAATAGGAAAAATTAATGTATAATTCGAGTGCAAAAAGTGAGAATCATGACAAGCAATTGATTGTGTGTATTGTTGACCAACATGATTTTCAGATCAATTGGAAAATTTATTTTTAAATCATTAGCAAATTTGCAAACAAGACCGATAAGGAGCTTAGTTTCGAAATGTGCAAATACGATTTTAAATAAAATTAGCCCCAAACGTGATCCTTGTGGAATTCCCCTTGTTACTTTATGCGACTTTGATCTCAAATCATTTACTTGAATACCCATTCTTCGATTATATAACTGGTATCTGAGTAATCTAAAAATATTCGGATCAATATTAAAAAAATTAATCGCCTTCAGAATAGCATCAAAAGATATAGAGTTAAAAGCTTTTGAGTTATCAATAAATACAATTAATGCATCTAATTTTTTCTCATCTAGTGTAATTACATGTTTCCACAAAGAAATCATATTAGTAATTATCGACCTATCTTTCGAAAATCGATGTTGACTGGTATCAAAATCAACCGGCACCATACATTTTAAATGATCAAGTATCAGTCGTTCTATTATTATCAAAAATAAAGAGCTAATAGAGATTAAACTATTATCACTGGTGCACATTGGCTTATTTACCTTTGGCAACGGTTTAGCTACTATCTATAGAATACCGATTGGTAGTTTTCCATCCTTCAAAATTCTGTTTATAAAATTGCAGAGCGCATTCATCAAAGTTAAAGGTAATTGAAGAAGGTCACCAATTGATATACCAAGGTGATGTTTTTGCTTTTTTGATTTTATTTTTAACATTAATTTTCTCAATGCATCACTGATGGTAACAAGTCCTGGTATCTTGACACCCGAGAGATCAGTTAGTTCCGTGAAATTGCTTTCATTCGGTGGATTACATATCAAATTGCCAAAAATATCATCCAATTCACAGTGAAATTCATACTCAGTTTTATCCAAGGTAATATAAACTTTAATTTCTCCTTATAATTAGTGTAATCTTGAGGAGTTCGTATCCTAGTCTAGGATTGCTCTTCAGTTTACCCAAAATGATTCTTTCTGATCTTTGACGGATTATCAGCAGTGATGAATTAATTTCATTGTCAATAAAATCTAACCTCATTTTTTAATACTTTTGATAAGACTACTTTTCATTATATTATCTCATTTAATTCTTAGTTAACATAATTTCCTATCGATTCGTTTCAGTATAATATCCGTAAACGTAGATGCATGAAATACATCAGATAATAACGTTAACACAGAAGAAACAAATTCATCTGTCTTCATAATTTAAAAACTTTCATAATCGATCATTATGCTTAACTCTCTGGAAAGGTTCCAGTTGATTTTGGAACATAGCAAATGTGCATTGTCCAAACTAGGTTTCTGTGTTTTGCTACTCAAGTTGTTCCTTTTTAAAACAATTTGTTTTTGATCCAAATTTTCAAAAAAAAATTACAACTTAAAAGCTGTGTGAGTTAACCCTTCAATTTCCAAATATACACGATCTAAGTATTTCGAACGTTTAGTTGATTCCTTTATAATCTTCTTTAGATCATGATTAGAAAACGATTGATTATTTCGCAGTCATACATCTTATTAAAATCGCCTACCACCACATTATAACCATGGCAGTCCAAAATAGATTGGAAAGAATTAGCAAATATTTTTTCATCATTTAAACTAGCATACGGCGGTCTGTAAACCGCTGTTAGGATCAAATTATTCTTTTGAATAGATATAAAATCAATGACAGTACAATATTCTTTAGTATGTAACATTCTCGCATTTAACATAGATTTCCTATAAATAAGTACTCCCCCTAGTCTTTTATCCAACGACCTGTCTTTTCTAAATGAAGAATAATGAGGAATATCAAATTCTTGATTTTCAGTGTCTTTGCTGAGCCAAGTTTCAGACAATAAAATAGAATCAAAATCGTTACATGTTATATAATTACACAGCAAAAAAATTTGGTTTTTAACACTGCTAAAGTATTGATATGTACTTAACAAATTTATTCATTGAAATAGTTAAATACTGTTTGTTGCGGAGAACTATATATATATATATATATATATATATATATATATATATATATATATATATATATATGCAAATATGTATTAGGTGTTGCGCACCTAGTAACAAATTAGTTCAGATGTGACGAGAAGGATAAACCAAAGACAGCATGAACGGAAAGTATAATTTCATGCACATTCCTTTCGTGCTTACTGGTGACTCATCATTAGGAGCCGGTATTACGCCCTTTAACCACTATATATTTGGGTGAGGAATGTGCGATAATAGGACGGTACGATCTCCTAGACGAATGTGTAAACCTGCAGTAGTGAAGTTAACATCATATAAAGTCTCGACAATGCGAATTCTATACTAACTCACACTATATAATATCTATACCGTGTCTGTAAAGGATACTAACACTATGGCTATTGAGTCAGTAACCAATACCAACATTATCGTACAGAAATGTACATGATATCAACATGATTGATATGACTGTATGCTGTAGTTCACTGAAATTGAGAATTTCATCTAATTCTGAACACCTGTTACTCCAGTGAATCCATACACTTTCGCCTTTATCGATTTCAGTTATCACATTTCGCGGTAGGCACAACGTCAATCAATTCAATATATAACAGGTAAATACTGTTTTTTCACGAAGAATTAATATATATGAAAGTATTTATTAGGTGTTGCAAACCTAGTAACAAATTAGTCCAGTTGTGACCAGAAGGATAAAACAAAGACAGCATGAACGGAAAGTATAATATATACTTTTGAATGTTGCGCATTTCGAGTTTTCTGTATTCCGTTTCTGATTGACGTGATTTTATCTAGCAAGTTTCATTTTCCATTTCACTTCTCAGTTCGGGTTTGCAAAAATTTAATCTTTACAATATAATTCTGAATAAACGATTCTCCGTTTCCATTTGTGCATATTTGGATAGTTCAGAAACAGGAAATTTAAATATTCTGTTTTTCTCGTCTAATCTTTTCCAAGTTAAATATTCTGGTTCAATGTTTCGTAAGACGTACGCAGTCCATTGCCTATTACTTGATTAATTAGTTATATATTTAGTTGTGGTTAACTTAGAGGCTAATCTTGAATTTAAGGACACTTATCATCATCATCACCATCATGCCCAGCTATACAAAAGTCGAAAGTGACCACTGTTCTACTGCCATATAAGCATAAAAAGCGAAAAATATATAAATAACAACAGAAATAATATTTTAGACAAATTATTAAGGAGATATACGAGAGAAAGAGAGAAAGAATACCTAGTTACTAGGTGTAAATTTATTAGGATAACTGACAGAATGGAGGCAAATTAAGCCTCTCCACAACACCTTTATAGCCAAGTTATCATTCCGACAAGGCAATATCAGCAATACAGCTTCCTTGCGGCTTTCACTGTATCACGTCATAAACAGATCAAACCTCGTAGCTAACTTTGCCCTGCTAAGAAAAAAAAGTTACGAAGATGATTCTGTTAGACATCTGCAATAGGATCGCCACTGAGCTCGATTCAATGCCATATCGCTAAGGGTTTCTTACCAAGAAATATGATGCGCACGAGGACCCCATCCTGGCAGGCGACTAGGTCCTATACTACCCAATTTGGATGTAAGTGACTTCAACTTTTTCTGCCATGTCAAAATCTGCCCACCTTTTTTCTTACACCAATCTGGTGCTGGATGAGAGAACGGAGCTCTACTTGGCAATCGAATTGAGGGCATACGCAAAAACGTTACCGAACCAACGAAGTTGATGGAGCCTTATTTGTTTTTCTAACGACGAGCACTTATTGGCAGATCCGACAATACGTCTACGGATGTTAACGTAAGTTATACGTTGCTTTTAACCAACGTGTGGTATATTTCTCAAACGACGATGGTCAAATACCTGTGGGCATCTAAAATCACCAACTCTAAGAGACCAAGTTTCACTATCGTATAGTAAGACTGCGCGTACAGATGCATAGTAAACACGACCTTTAAGGCAGAGTGAAATACTCGAGTTTCCCCATAAATTAATAAGATACGAGAAAGCTACTCTGGCTTTCGCGAATCTTATTCTCATCTCGTCGGTCATATTGTCTAACTTTTTGATAGAGCTCCAAAGATATTTAAACCTGTCAACTATGTCTAGATCTTCATTCTGCAGACGCAGCGTTGGAGTGAGTGGTGGTGGATCCTGTAAAAGTTGCTTACATTAAGAAGGTGCGAATTTCATACCGAAAGACGGAACAACTTCTGCTAATTAGTTCACAGTGGCCTAGGTAGCATCCCGATTGTCGAATAATAATACGATATCGTTTGCATAGTCAAAATCGACCAGTTTACCGCCCAGAAGATCTTCAACGCCTGCATCCTGAATGTGTGGAAGATAGTTGTTCATAATAGCATCGATTAAAAAATTAAACAAAAAGGGGGAAAGTGGACAACTTTGACGAACACTACTGCTGGTTGAAAAGTTATGCGTTAATTCGTTGTAGACCTTAACGCGACCAATTTTGTGGGAACACTACATTTCGACGATATATGGAATAAAACATTACGATCCACGGAGACAAATGCACCTTTGAAGTCTAGAAAGACGGCTATTGTGGGACCGGGATATAAATATATCTGCTCAAGAACTTGTCTTAACGTAAAAATATTACCTATACAAACTTGTCCTGAGCGGAATCTGGCCTGTTATTCTCTAGTGTGAAATGCTAAGACGACGTAGGATAATTGAAGCAAATAACCTAGATATGACTGGATTCATGCTTATACCACGATATTTATCGTACGAAATACGATTGCCTTTTTGAAGATAGGAATGATGGTCGACTCATTCCAATCAAATGTTATGGTTTCCTCATTCCATATAGTATGAAACGGTTTGGTCAACGCTCCCAAAATTATATCGCCACCATCCTAAAACAATCCTGGAATCAAATCATCAGGGCCTGCGGCTTTGCGGCGTTTACGAGATAGGATTGCATCGCGTACTTCTAACTCTGATGGTTTTTCGAGACTACCATTCCACACTGTTGATGCCAGCAACTATTACCTGACGCGAATGATTCTTCCATTTCTTCTGCTTTACTGGTCCAAAAGTTTTCGAGGTTGACTTTAAGAGTGCGCTTAATTTGGCGTTTTAATATTGCGAAGCTTAATATTATGAGCCGAGCCGGGTGGAATTTGGCGCCTTGTTTCGAGTATCTGCATAGATTTTACAGAGAGCCAATAATCGTTTCTACGTGGTCCTGCAATGCCAGAAACGTAGTACCTGCAGTGGACATAGTTAAACATATCTTGGATCAAAGAACGGCAATCCCGGATACAACCACGCCATCTATAGCTAATTGCTACATGATCTATTTGAGTCCATCGTTGTCTAAATGCTTGAGGACATTGATAGTATGGAACCGGAAGTCGAAGACAAGAACTTAATAGATATGGATGAGATGACTACCTAATCAGACTCCTATAAGCAAACTAAGACTGAATTTGACATGGCATCTACGAGACTCTCATCAGCTAATAGTACTGGGGCCTGTAAACTCAAAAGTATACATTGTCCCTTGTATAAAATCACTTGGTGCCATTTCTGCACTATTCTATGATTAGTTTATACTGAAAATGTTTATATAACCAGAATAGTATTGATATCTAGCTCGAAATTTTGATTTAAATAACTAATAAATTATTCCTCTTATTCTATGTGCCTTTATAGATACGTGCAAAATCGATCCAGAGTGAAAAAAGTAATATTATTAAAAATTTTGATTGGTATTTTAATTATATACTGTTTGTTGTGTAGAACTAATATATATATATATATATATATATATATATATAATTTGAATTAAATGTTGCGCGCCTAGTAATAAATTAGTTCAAATAGAAACAGAAAAATAAAAAAAGTCAGCATGAACGAAATGACTAATCTTATGTGCAAATTTTTCATGTTTAGCGGCGACCGATCAGTAGGAGGCGGTATTACGCCATATACCCACTATATATTGGTGTGAGGAATGTGGGACAATTGAAAGCAAAATGTCCTATGATTACCCGTTAAAAGACTCTATCTTATGCGATGCACATTGTGTAACTGACTATGATTTGCACGTGCCGATTTATTTTAAAATAATTTTACTGGCTGTTTACAGTACCAGTTAGAACAGATTCTAGTAAAATTGTCGAAATTGTATTTACTTGGTAACTTTGCCTGTTTCCAAATAGAGATGGAAGATCCATTGTGCTGCAATTTGCACTGAATAAAATTATATTCAAGTAGGCGTTCGCTTTTCCAACACGTTTATAAACGTTTGAATTATTAGTAGTTACGTATGTCTTATATGTGAGCAAATTCGCAATCAATCCAATATGTTTTAATCTTACTTTTCAAATTCTATTATTTGGAGCACTGTCAGTAAAATGCTCTGTAGATTGAAAACCAAATGTGTAAATAAAATGCAGAAATTATTCCAAGTTTTCGTTTCTATAAATTGAGAGCTAATGTTCCTATCATATTGGAAATTTTTCGCATTAAATATAAATATACAATGAGCTCCCAAAAGAATGAAAAAACTAAACCTCGAGTACTTAGTGATTACGCGTATATTTAAACAGTTTTAGAAACAAAATTTCAGCCACTTATCTAGTTTGTCGTTTAATCAAGTTTTAATAATTCAAGTTATTACTGTTTTCAAGTTATATTTTAGCTAAAACATGTATTAAAATTAAACAATAATTGAATGTGGTGGTAACAATACTTTGAAGTAAACACCAATCCCATTGTATCTAACCAGTCGTCGAACAACATAACAAAACAAACGCCAGCCGCAACGCACTGACGCGTTTTAACCTTCCATGAGCATCATCAGAGTACGACGGCAAACTGACCATTGAGGATCCAACCGCATTGAATATATATGGAAATCAAAATTAGATATGCGGCTCTCACCTCTAGCAGTCTCGCATACATTAAACTTGCCTGGAAATGTCGGCTGCACAATTTCTATGCAGTCACGAACATTAACTGTTTGCAGCTTTCGCCACATATACACATATATGCAATACAATAAAACAATAATTGATTGCGCGGATGGTTTCTATATATGTGTGTGTGGCAAAAGGTGCAAACAGTTAATGCACGTGACTGCATAGAAATTGTGCAGCTGACATTTCCAGTCTAGTTCAATGAATGCGAGACTGCTACAGGTGAGAGCCGCATATCTAAATTTGATTTCCATATATATTCAATGCAGTTTGATCCTCGATAGTCAGTTTGCCGTCGTACTCTGATGATGAACATGGAAGGTCGAAACGCGTCAGTGCGTTGCGACTGGCATAGTTTTGTTAAGTTGTTTGACGACTGGTTACATAAAATGTATTAAAATTATTTTTTGTGCGCGACATATTGTTGCAAATTTACCTCGTCAATGTTTACAAATATTGCATTTCACATTCTGTTATCGTATTTTATAATTTTAGAATAGTTTTTTTTTGTCTTTTCGTTCTCATTTTAAAAATACTTGTGAGCTCTTTATATGCATGTTTAGTTAGATTTACTAATTATTTCATTTGACAGATAGTGTTATGTGCGCATATAGATATAGATATTAATGTACACATTCGAATTTAATCATATGTGCTCGAAAATCTAACTGCGTAACGGGGTCATCTCATGCTCATTTCTCCATGTACGCTCCATGATAATGGCTTTGGTTATGGGTGCCATGTTTCCTATTTACATTTCAAATTTCTAATGTTTAAACGTAACAACTAATTTGAAATATTTTTATTTATATATATTATTAAATATGAAATCAGGGGCTCAACGTTTAAGCAACTATTGGAAGGTAGGGAAAACTATATCTATTATTATAAACAAAGTAAATTAAAAGATGTCAAGAATGGAAGGTTTAAAATTTTTTGAGTATATATATAAATTATGGTTTGAAGCTAAAATGTGAGTAGTTTATAAATGAAGGTAAGATTAAGCCATTAAAAAATACTCTTCTTTGCGCAGCGCTGTCATCTTTCTAATTGGTTCTGAGGATGTACATTGCGGGACAACTGATAACACTGGAATGTCGGTAAATTCTTAATATATGAACATCTCCAGGTGCACAACTTGTCTTTTTCCTTGATTGATGAGGTCTCACTGGTCTCATCACTCTTAAGCAGTCTACACGTTTACTGTCCACCAAAAGTCCTGTAGTTCCAAAATTTGCCGAATTTTTCATTACGTTTCGTATCTCCCTTTCTGTTTCTATCCTAGGACACTAACACAATACAAAATTTTTTTCCCAGTTTACAATTATGTGAGTATTGTGCTAATGTCCTGAGAATGGAACGATAAAGGACGTTTCGAAACGTCATGAAATATTCGGCAATTCACATATCGATAACTTAAGAGTAACGGGACCTGTGAGAGTTCATCAATACAGGAAAAATACAAGCTGTGCACCCGTAAATATATAGGAATCAAGATTTTAACGACCTACGAATGCTTAAACTATATTTATTCACAGACTAATTTTGTTTGATTTTACAGTCATGATGTATTTATTGCATGAATAAACTGGAACATAAACAAGTTTTCCAAAAATGTAAAAAACGAAAGTCGATTACCAGTGAGTCACGGCGGCAAACGCACGTTTTTTGTTACAGAATAAACTGAAGATGTTTTTGAATGCTGATCAAACTCGTTGATTATGATTTCTTTAATCATATGTTAACGACTGATTGTATGGTCTCCGTGTCTACCATATTAAATAATCTATTTCAAAGCTGAAATTTTGCTGATATCGCACTGATAATATATAAAAACAATATAAATCAAGAAATAAATGTGATTATATTGCCAATCGAATGATGCTAAATAATTGGACTGCCCACAGAAGAGCACTTACAAACATGCACAAGGACAAACCCTACGCACTCACAATTCAAAAATTAAATACTCATAAACTATCGTACGACTGACGCATATTAACACAATTAAAAATAAAAACCAGACTATTTTTTATTCACTTCGTGTACTAATTTGCTGGATTAGCAGGTTTACAAAGTTAGTAATACATAATTTTGGTGAAATTTAGCCTATCCAGAAATCTATTGTGTCGGCAGCCTTTACAGGCTCGCTTTGTTATATATATATATATATATATATATATATATATATATATATATATATATATATATATATGTGTGTGTGTGTGTGTGTATATATAGAAGAGTCTATATAAAGTTACTCCATTACTATGAAAATACACATAAGTAAAAGTGACAGTAATGTCCGCCTGTCCCACATTTCTTAACCAAATTTATAGAGATTAAAGAGTGTAATACTAGCTCCTAATTGTGAATCACCGGTAAGCACGAAACGCATGTTTACATGCGTTTATATTATTTGTTTATGCTGACTTCGAACTAATTTGTTACTAGGTACGGAATACGTATTATGAATTTGATCTTTACAATTAAAATGTAATATTTATATTCTTGACAGTATTTACCGCGACTAGGAGTTAAATTGTAGCACATTTGCTTCTGAGTTTAGCCCTTATACAACTGCGTCAACCCTATCGCACACCACACAAAACTTCCATTCATATAACAACTTTATTTGTTATCATTTCCTTTCAGTTGGAAATTATTTGATAGCTTTTAAGATCTGAAGTTCTAACTAACCAATCCGGATGTATCATAATAGGACAGTCACCAATTCATCTAGAAAAGTTTTATTTAATAGAATGTTAATTGCGAAATTTAGATTATATAATTTTTTTTCAGTATAAACCAAACATTGCGCAAGTTAGCAATAGACTATTTAAGGAGTAGACCGGTTTTGGCTTCTTGGTATGAGTTCTAAATTCCGAAGCAAATATGTCTCAGTTCGAGACCCTGTGGCTGAATAAATCTGAAAGGAACATTTGGTCCATACAATGAAGGTACCTGCCTGAATGTTGAATTGCCTTTGATACTTTGTGCACTATTTAGATTTTGTGAACAACAGATATATAATCAAAATCCTACCGCTAAAATACAATATATATATATTTATTTATATATATATATATATATATATATATATATATCGAGTGAAATATATATATATATATATATATTAATGTGAAATTGAGCCAGTATTTTAGACTTTGACGGATTTATGCAGATTACTAAATAATAATATTGTCTCTAATCATTTAAATTTAGCAGTATTCATAATGATTTGTAATAAAATTTTTATGTTCAAATTTTATGATTTATGGCTCTTACTAACCGACTCCGCATAAGGCAGTTGAACGTGTGTGTTATTTATTTCATAACGGATGTGCTTTTATGCTGGTTTGTATGCTCGAAAGAGTAAAGATTTCGACATGTGAGATTTTAAAATACATTACGCGTATTGTTTGTATGCGTGTTTGACGAGGAAAAAGCAAAATTATACAAGAATATATTCTTAATCAGTAAGATATAATCTAAGCAAGAAGGTTAGAATTAAATATTGCTTAGCCGAAATGTTTTACGTCATCGGGAGCGATCAATTACCTGATTAATATTGTGGTAAATAGGGCTTTTACGTCCTCCGCCCACGCATTCATATATTTATGACGTACCTTATCAAGTGAAAGGTCAGTGATCGTTAGATGATTTGCCACTAAGTATAAAAGAAGCCGTTTTAACGCAAATTAACACTTGTTTTATTAGTTGTCAATTTTGTGAGGTCATGAGCTTACCAGCGATAAAGTGAAGCGAAAGAAATTTCCGAAATATCCCGTAAGATAATGCCGACACTGGATATAAAAATTTTGCTTGATAAAACGAAGATAAAGTAACTACCAGAAAAACTAATACGAAGAGTAATAAATTATCTCTGGCGTCTTAAATGAAAATTGCATTATCTATAAAATATTTACGAAATTTATATCAGAATTAAAGTTTCTATTATTGATATGCATTTATATATATATATATATATATATATATATATATATATATATATTTGTGTATGTTTATTTATTTTTTTGTTTATTTATTTATTTATATATCAGGATGATTGCATAAAATATTAATATTTGTAACAAATAAATCAATAGTGCCTGTATAACCTAAGAAAACAACTATGATAAATGGCATAGTTTCCAGTAGATATATTGTAGTGAATTGGTGCCAATACGTTTAAACATGGATCTTCATTTCTCATCAATCTCCATGTGATAAATGTGTTTACTGTAAATGCATAAGGTAAGCATAAATTATTTTGAATCAGAATACTCTAACCAGTATTTGTTTAACATTTATCATTTGAATATGACAGTAACGCATTTTAGATGTCTTATATACATACTCATGACATACATATATATATATATATATATATATATATATATATATATATATATATATATGAATTTGTACGCGTATTTAAATTTGTGTGGGTATTTGCAGATAAACTGATATAGATATGAAAAAAAGATTTATGTTTCAATGTCCGTAATACTTAAATTTGTTATTTGCATGTCAGTTTGTTTTGATAAGGTATGATTTTTTAATTGAATAATTTCTTGATCGAATAGTTTCCGTGTTTGCTGGTTAATCACCTTATAACAAGACAAAGCCATTTTAAATTAACTTAAAATATAATTTAAAAATTTGGGTTATTCGAGTAACACTGGGGATAAGTATAAGCAAAATAACAAAATATTGTATTTGGCTTCAGTTCTGTTTGTATGAATATTTGGGGATGTTAGAATGGATGTGCAAGAATGTTGACGTTTTTTTATCTAAATCAGTATGTTTTGACTAACTTAGTGGCATAGAAATGAAGAGTTTTTACAACAACGCAATTGGGGGCTGACCGCTAG
Organism: Eudiplozoon nipponicum; assembly: GCA_029291075.1. NCBI lineage: Eukaryota > Metazoa > Platyhelminthes > Monogenea > Mazocraeidea > Diplozoidae > Eudiplozoon > Eudiplozoon nipponicum. The sequence continues at coordinate 50,197 of JAQBSW010005565.1, forward strand.
GCAGGCAAGATACAGTTAAGAAGAAATTCGGATATTTTAAAATCAAATGTACTTTAACTGACTTGGATCTCCCAGAGTAATATGTTTGACAGGAAGCGCGAGAATACAATTGCTGTTTGGAAGTTGATCCTGATGACAATCGAAATGCAAATCAATTTTGTTAAATGTGTACAAAAGTGTTGAACTTGAATGTTCGAAACCAGTATTCTACTCTTAATACTATTAACATAGAGCAAGCAATCTGAAAACAGTATTCTCCTAATACAGGTTCGTTTTCTAGCCGTTAAAAAGGAAATTCAAATTTATAAAAAAGTAATTCAAGTTTTTGATGTCGTAAACGTAATACTGACGACTCCAAAAAACGTCAAGAAATTTTTTTCGCACAACAAGGTTCAGCATAATGCTAGAACTACATTACATGCAAAATTAACAAATGATCTCTGTCATTTAGAATGAAAATTTTATCATGAATAAAATATATGCAATATTTTTTTGGTGTATAGTTATCCTGATTATTGATATATGTATATACAAATAAATATACTTATGTTTTATTTGTAAATGTGTGCTAATTATTTAATGCAATTCAATAGTTTTCAGCTAACTTAAGAGAACGTCTGTATATATATATATATATATATATATATATATATATATATATATATATATATATATATATATATATATATATATATGTGAGTGTGTATGTATGTATATCGCCATAGCACGCACTGACGCGTTTCGACCTTCCTTTATCATCATCCAGAGTACGACGGCAAACTGACTAGCATGGATTAAAAACGTATATGTATATATATATATATATATATATATATATATATATATATATATATGGAAAGCAAAATTAGATATGCGGTTCTCACGTCATGTGTCTCGCAATACATTGAACCTGGCTGGAAATGTCAGCTGCGCAATCTCTATGCAGTCACGAACATCAACTGATTGCAGCTTTCGTCAAAAAAAAACATATATATAGGCAATGAAAATTATCAACCAGATGCAGCTGATCGCACGCCCGATACTCTAATGGGACGCAATTTGTTCTCGTAAGTTTTATGTTTTCTAGTGGCTACAGGCTCTATTGCGTCGATCACCGACACATCAGCCCCGACGTATTCCAATATGACATTAACTTTGTTTTTCAAATTGATTTGCTTCGAACGGCCATCTGATTATGAACAATTTTTAGGCTGCTTTTCTAATCTTCTTCTCCCGATCAACAAATCTGAGCATCCAAATGATTTATCTTTTAGGCATTATCATGACTATCATTTTTAGTGAGATTGTGGACCTTCTTTTCCCTATTGAACTGGCCGTTCTCTGGACGAACTAAACTGATTTCGCTATCTCTTAGGCGATTTCGTGGTCTTTGCAACATAAAAGGTGTACAATGAATATATATATATGTATACATGTATATCCATAGGCATATGGCTGCCGCCATCCGTCTCTCACTCGCTGATTTTACCTCGGAGAATTCCAGAAATGTATGTCGCCCTTGTTGGTTGTCATTCGTCAGGTCGACAGACAACTCTAATTGGGCTGCAACTGTCCGATCAACTAATTTCTGAACAGCCACGTGCACAATAGATGCTTATAATGAAAACTCTTGTAATTGAACACAGGCCTGAACCACAACTGTGGTCTTTCCACATCCAATGATGTAAGTATAGGTTAAAATTTTGATGACAGCCGGTAAAAACTCATCGATTCGGATGAAATCACCAGCATATGTCTGTCTGCTGCTTCTTGGGCGTGGTCGCCATTGGTTGATCACCTATATTGGTTGAGTCGTTTATGCGGATTTCCTCAGATTTTATTATAAGTCTGTCGTCCAGCCGAGTTACAATTATCCCTAACTCCGCAGTCAGTGTCAATTTGTGCAGACAACACTTATCAAGTGTTCCAATTCGTCAGAAGCCAATTTTTTCAATACAACGCAAATGCGTTTTCCGTCAATTATTTTTAGGAGTTTACTCATATAAAGCGCGTCCATTTAGTAAAACAAAATAAAAATATTTATTAATCTACATTCATTTCTGCGGCTCGAAGGCTGCATCCATCTTTGTACTGACAGCTTCAGCTTAATTCGTGCACTTCTGCGAGGACATTCTGTTGTATTCATTTCAGCCCTAAATAGGACAGTTGGAGCGTTCGTCGGCTCAAAGCAAACCATGCAGAATTGAGTATAATAGAATGGATTAAAATGTGTTGTGCTCTAGTGATCATGCAATGTTGTCTCAAGCACCTTGTCGTAAGTTTGCAACTACTCTCTCATGATTTACGAGTTTCACTATGATGAAATGACTACGTCAAGCGGAATCTAACAACCGATTCACATTCTTTAATATAATCCGATTACTTGGAGATAATCCTTTAGATCCAAAGCACTGAAGGCATAATAATACAACGGTCTATTTCTGAAGCAGTAGAATAAGAATAATTTGCAAGCAAAATATTTCAAAAAACAAATATGTTAACAACGTTATTATAATACAATATCAACGAAGTGATGTTCTTATACGGTCGAACGATTGTGCAACAAAATTAATAATAGAGTTACTGAACATACAAAACAACTAACCAAACATAATAATTGCGAATAGTTTTCACATAACACGTTTTGAAATACCCATGATCTACTACATAATACAATTGAAATATAAAATTATATCAGCAATAATTATAATTTGTAAATAAGTAAACATGCACGATAATAAGACGGTTGTAAGCAGCGCCACAGTTAACACACTGTAACCCTAAATGTAAAATTATAGAAATGTTATATCAGAAGGCCATGGACCCGGTACCACACTCCAAGGTAAATTCAAATTATGCGCTGATCATTAATTGTCAGAAGGATCAAGATTTCAAACTTACCATGCGAATGAAATAGTATGGTCTAAACAAAAATCCGTTCATTTTTAGTTTGTATGTCATAAAGTAAGTTAATAGTTCTCACAAGATTTCTGGGCAACAAAGTACGTGGGACGTCAATTGCTTATTGGGCCTTGAGGATATTGCTATTCAAAAAATGCGTCAAACGACGGTACTTGGCCAGTGACCATGACGGAAACTGCCGTTCATTACTTTGTGAAGAATTGCATGATTGTGAACGTTCTTATGAACACGTGAAACTATCTTCGAAATACATAAAACTGATTTGGACGTCGGCGTTGGAACGTTGGTTGTCATACACACATTTAAAGCGTACCAGTAACTTATTTCAGCTATAGATTTGTAAACCGCCTAAAGGCGGCTAACCGCGTAGGCGCTACTCAATTTTATGACATGTAAAGTGCTCAACTCAGCCTAACTTCAGTAACAAATACCTATAGAACCCAAAGCGAAAATGGTGATTGACAAGAATATTCCATCTCACGAATGTCGTCATATCATCCATGAAAATGTAATGCCAAATCAAGTTACGCGTAGACTCCAGTAAATCAATTAATTATGTTGACATTTAAATCAAACTGACGCCAACTCGACAAAATTGTTGCTGAGTGCGACTGCGTTCACAAACATTAATATTTCAATTTTTAACGTACCACGAAATAATCCAATAAAGAAATTGTCAGCCACTTGCACGTACTGAGGGCTACCGATTCAAGACCTGTTTAGCTGCCATTTGTATTTACATTTTCTCAAATTAGATGGTGTTACTTTACGATGAGTTGGCTATGTGGAACGGAATGTAATGTCTTCTTGACATACCATAATATAATAATTTCACTTTGAGAAATCCGGCAGATATTAATCCTTGAAGAAATGAATATAATAATGGTATATTATACGAGTAGTAGAGTGTAAATAATGCATAAAAGCAATATTTCACATAGCTACTATAATAGCCAGGTGAAAGTGATACAATAACGGTGAAGTGATTTTCTCATAAAGCTCAATGAATACACAACAAATGGAATGATCAGTTACTTAACAATCAACGCTGCTTCAAAAACGTGAATGTGGCCAATAGTTTCGATACTTCGCCCAAGGACTACTCTGTGTGTTTGCTAATCTCTGTCAACAAATAAGTAGTAAAAAATTAACAAAATAAAATTATATCAACACTAAGTATTACTGATTGATAAATAAACTTCGACAATAATAATATTAATAGGAAAAATGCTACTTTTAAGAAAATGAACCCCAAAAAATAATAGCACAGAGGATTAGTAGAGGACCAGGTTTACAAGTTCATGATCGGAGTAAAAATGATGAAGTATTTGAATTAACATCATTGACTGGTGTTCTGGCTATATATTAGAAAAGAGGCTCACTGATCTTCACTTGTCCTTAACGCAAACCTGCATTGCAGTCTTGTTTAATGCTAAGATTGATTTTAGATTATTCATAACTCCAGTGCCTGCACGAACTCACACTCAACAAATGCATACACACAGAAACACACATATATATATAAATATAAATATATATATATATATATATATATATTAACACAACTAAAATAAACATGCTAAATCTTCAATTTTTTAAACGAAAACTAGACGATTAACAAACAATTGTAACTATTGTAATTGTGTATTAGGTGTTGCGTATCTAGTAACAAATTATTTCAAATATTACCAGAAGGATAAATCAAAGATAGCATGAACGGAAAGTATAATCTCGTTCACATTCGTTTCGTGCTTACTAGCAAATAATTAGTGGGAGCCGGTATTACACCCTTTGCTCACTATATATTTGGTTGAGGAATGTGGGAAAATAGGACGGCACAATCTCCTATACGAATGTGTAAACCTGCAGTAGTGAAGCTAACTTCATACAAAGTCTTCAACAATGCGACTTCAAAGCCAACTCACTATATATATATATATATATATATATCAAGTCCGTAAAGCGTACCTATACTATGGCTATCGTGTCAGTACCCGATACTAACATCAAGATACCAAAAAGCTACATGGTACCATTCCTTTGGGTGCCGAGTCAGTACATGGTCCCAAAACAGTGGATTTCAATGTATGCCAAATTTCACCAAAATTGATAATTACAATTATTTTTGAACTCCTGTTACTCGAGCAAATCCATACACTCTAGCCTTGATTGATATCAGTTATCAAATTTCGCGGTACTCATGACACAATTTAATTAAATATTTGGCAGTTAGATATTGACTTTGGCGGACAACTCATATATATGGAAGTTTGTATCAGTTGTTGCGCACTTAGTATTAAATTAGTTGAAACATGACCAGAAGGATGAACCAGAGATAGCATGAACAGAAAGTATAATCTCGTGCATAATCGTTTCGTACTTACTGGTGACGTATATGAACGAGATTACACTATACGTTCATGCTGTCTCTGGTTTGTCCTTTTGGTCATATTTTAACTAATTTCTTACTATGTGCGCAACACCTAATACAAAACTGCATATATATTAATTCTCCCCCACAAACAGAATCTAACTGTTATGTATTTGTAACTATCTTCCGACAGTTTTGGAATCGTTTTGTTTTAAAATTTCCCACGAGGATAATTTTGAGAATCAAGTAACAAATTTTTGAGAACTTTCTTCAAAAGAAATCATCAACCCGACATATTGACAAAAGTGTTATTATTAACCGAGAAAAGAGAAACTATAAGAAGTCTAAGAATTACATTAGTTTTTAAATGTTTAGCTACTAGTAATAGTTTTACCATAAGGATGAAATCATGCTCAGTTAAACATTTTTTTCCAGATTAATACAATGTACAGTATATGTCCTAGTTCACCAAATGAGAGCAACTGGAAAGAACCTGTTGTTTGGTTGATTTAAGAGGCCATCATCATCGATTTGTCTACTCGTACTGTGATTATTGGAATCCAAAATTCGTTGGATCATTGTTCCGAACTTGCATGCAACTAAAGTAAATTTAAAACAATCTCAGCCCGTGCCAAATGTAATTTCTACGAGCTAAAATTTAAAAAAAATTTATATACTAATATTTAAAAAATTTTATTTTAATTTTAAAACCAATTCACTCCCTCTTTTTACCTGTGTTCTAAAACAATTATTCAGAAAC